>JBAFTB010000011.1:16078340-16088893 GCA_037177355.1 Melanotaenia trifasciata | reverse complement strand
AGTAATAAATATTTCATATTTATCCTAAACTGGTCTGGTTATTGTGAACTCCTCCTTTGAGTCATGTTATGGGTCCCCTCGACTTAAGAATTCACATTATTACCGTCCTGAGCCTGATTAATTGATAACTGATTGATTTGACTAGCTTGAATTAATTAATTTATTAAATTAATTAATTTAGTACTCTGTGTCCACACAGCCATTAGATTAGTATAAGGCTATATGTGTGGTGGTGCTCCCAAGGTAATCAAAATCCTAATTCATAATTTTATGAAATTATTAAAATGAATAATTTTATTAAACATCTTCAATGTTTAATTACACGAAATTGCTACAAGGGTGACATGGGCCCCCTCTAATGTGGGCTCACCACCTGCAGGAGGTGCCATAGGGGTCAGGTGGGACATGGAATGTCACCTCTCTGGCAGGGAAGGAGCCTCAGTCTGTGCCCGAGGTTGAGCGGTTTCAGCTGGATATAGTTGGACTCACCTCGATACATGGCTTGGGCTTTGGAAACAGTCTTTGAGAAGGGCGTAACCCTCTTCCATTATGGAGTTGCTCCCAGTGAGAGGAGACAAGCGGGTGTGGGCATACTCATTGCCCCCTGACTTGGCACCTGTATGTTGGGGTTTACCCTGGTGGATGAAAAGGTAGCCTCCCTCCGCTTTTGGGCGGGGGTCAGGTCCTAACTATCATTTGTGATTGAGCACTGACCAGCTGTGTAGAGTACCCACCCTTTTGGGAGTCCTTGGATGGGATGTTGGAGAGCACTCTTTCTGGGGACTCCGTTGGTCTGCTGGGGGACTTCGATGCCCACATGGGCAGTGACTTAGAGACCTGGAGGAGCATGATTGGAATCTGAATCTGAGTGGTGTTTTGTTGTTGGACTTCTGTGTGGATGTCCAAAACAAACACCATGTTCAAACATAATTGTCGACATGTGCACTTGGCACCAGGACACTATAGGACATAGTTTGATGAGCGACTTTGTAGTCGTGTAATCGGACTTGCGGCCGCATGTCTTGGACACTCAGGTAAAGAGAGGGGCAGAGCTGTCAACTGATGCCCACCTGGTGGTGAGTTGGCTCAGATGTTGGGGAAGCATGCCGGTCAGACCTGGCAGACCCAAATGTGTTGTGAGGATCTGCTGGAAAAGCAGTCTCCTGTCAGTCAGAAAGAGTTTCAACTCCCACCTCCAGCAGAGCTTCAACCATGTCCCGAGTGAGGCAGGGGACATTGACTCCAAGTGGGCTGTGTTCCATGCCTCCATTGTTGCTATGGCCAGTCGGGGCCTGTCGTGGCAGAAATATGTATTGTATTGCTGACAGCGTATCAAGATCAAATCAGCCTCAATGGTGGGAATCCACATCCCTTGCATGCATGCGTGCATTTGTGAGAGTTTGTGGCTGATGAGAATCAATAGAGCAGAGCAACTAAAGGAAAAGATAGAAGTTAAGTTGAATAGTAAATGTACAGTATATGCTATAATTGTTTTGGCTATCCAGGGCTAGACTCACAATATCTGGAGCTGAAGACACGAGAAAATTTGCTGGCTACACCAGTGTTTGAGAATAAAACTATCTTGTCAAATTTTTTCTTTCAGTTTGTGCGTGGCATATAAGCATTGTTTGTTATAAGCCCCAGGCTGTTTGCTCTATGCCATACAAAAAAATGATTCATGGGATACTGAGTACTACCAGCAGAAGGAAGGGATGGAGTTAAGTAGGTTACTCCATGCTCAAAAACAGGTCAGTGTGAATGCATGGTGGGAAAAGATTCTTTCTTTCTACCAAAAGACTGTCAGAAGATTAATTAAACCTCAGGAATATGTCTATAGTTTAAATTCATAACTAACTAGAAAAACCCAGACAGTGCATACCTCAAGCCTATATTTTTTTTCAACCAATTATTGTGGGCATTATTTTTGAGTTAGAAGCTCTAATGGCAAAATTATCTATATCTCCTCATAGTAAAGAATCATTTAAAAATTCCTAGATCCAGGTGGTGATCTAGATCACCCCCAAAATCTAATTACTTTTTTCCTATTTCTTTTCTGAGAGTTCCTGAATATTAATAAAACTATTCATAACTCCACCACAGCAAAAGCTAGGTATTTATTTATTTATTTATTTACTCATTCATTCATTCAGCAACCTGGCTTTGTTTCGGCTGTCGGAAATTTAGTCAATCACAGAGCTTTTAGAAAATTCTCTCTAAGTATCTCTAAGTGGGATGTGATTATTTTATTTATTTATTTCCACATTATCTGAAGCTGCTGTTTCTGGAGCTTTAAAGTAATAATTACAGATTTTGTATGTAAATGCTGCCACACTGAAAGTTTTTTTGCAGAACCATCTGGGTTATGCTTTAAAAAGTGTATAGAGTAACAGTTCTTTTCTAAATAAAAAAAAAAAAGAGAGATTTTTGACTGGAAACAGAATCAGTCAGCAACTAGGAGCAGCAGTTTGACTGTTTTGAACTGCTAAATTCTTAACACAGATGTAGCTTTGAGCCTGGCAAGATGTTTCTCCTGATTGTGAACTTAATCTTAAATTTTGTGAGAATCCAGCTGTTTTATCCAAATAGCTCAAAACAGCAGATTAAACCCTCATATAGCAACAGCATATCCACTGAGCACAAATAAGCACTCAGCTTAGAAGTCTAATCTATTTTTTTAAATGAGTTTGTACAACCTTTTATGAATCAAAGGAGGAAAAAAATATAACTTTACATGATTTTTAAGCTATTTTGATTCAAATCTTTATGGATTCTCTCTTTGGATTTTTTTTAAGACCTAAGCCTAAAATGGAGGAGCAAGAAGCTGAAAGCTAGGGTCCTGTGACACAACATGCACAGGTCCAGCAGCACAGATTGTTAAAAAAGTACCATCAGCCTTGACATTCGGTATTTTGGCCTGCCATTTTCCTGCAGTTAGCTCTGTCAAAGTGAATGAAATCTTTCAGAGTGCTTCAGTTAACTGAAAATTGCAAACTGCTTTTTTTCACACACATGCACCCTAAAATTGTCTATACCTTATCTGAAGGGGCTGCATGTGAGAATGCAAATATCTGAGTCAAAATCTACCTTTATGTGAATTTTACCTACTCAGCTTCCTGGTGAGAAACCCGCAGAAAAATTCCATATGTGAACAAAGTGGATAATTCTCAACAGATTTCACTGCGATTGAGTGGACATGCTTACAATAGTTGCTGTTTCAATCTTTTTCCTGCATGCCTATGCTGTATACTTGCAGCTTATTCATCAGTATTTCAGATATGTCCAAACACAAGCTTTATGTAAACACAAAAATCAGGCTCTCAATGTGAAGCAAAAAAACCTATAATTTTTAAAATGTATTTTTTAATTATCTTTCTGCTTCTCTTAGATGTTCTGAAGGAGTTGTGACAATATGTTTCACACAGAAAAGCTCCTTGTCTTGCAGATATATGAAAGGGCAGCTGTAGTGAAATACTGTAATTACCTGGTGTGGTACAAGTTGTTCGAATCTTGCACAAATCTTTCTTTTTTAATGAATGGATTTAACTGCCCTTCTTGTTTCAATGTAACTTTTAGTGACATTTTGTACTTTCACCAAAATTTAATAGAATAAAACGTGTTTTTAGTTTAATTTTATTCATTCATCTTGTAAAACTGTTTTACTTCACTGAGAACACATTCAAGCTGTAGATGCTGCATATTTTTGGACAATTAGTACGCATTAAAATTAGCGTCGCCAGTCACTGACCACATGTCTCCATTGACATGAATGGAGGATACCAAATAAAAGTGTATCATTGGTGTAATGAATAGAACTAGAGTAAAATATACACCTAGCCATCAATTTATAGTGTCATCATGATTGTTTGCTAGTATATTCTCACCCTTAGAGATGTTTTGCTGCCTTGGTATCTCTATATGTGTGTTCTCCAACTCCAGTCATTGGGGATGTTTCCCTGCTTCCACTCACCTGACTCAAATTAATGGGTCATTAAAGGACTTTTGCTGAACTTGTAGGCAAGCTGTTGAGATTATTTGTGTCATTATTATTTTGAACAAGGAAAGATAGAGCAGGGAAACATCTTAAACCTGCAAGGTAGTGGTCTCTGATGATTTGGGATACATTAATGTACATACATTTCCAAACAGAGTGAAGTGCAGCTAAGGCACACAGTACTCCTTTGAACATTCAGGATAAAAAAGACTAAACTTTTTAAAAGTCAGCCTTTTGCCAGTGACACATTTTTGAAGTGTGATCAAAGAATGAAATATTCTAATACTGTGGTCATTCATCATTTTTCTTCAATGGGATTTTTAAATGTAATGTTTTCTATCTATAAAACCATGCCCTTTTCTAAAGTGAAACTATGACATAGCATATTGCTTCCTACATTTAGTGCTTTCCAGTAGCATGACACTTCTGCATTATAAATATTGGCATCATACCAACTTTCTCACTAACCCATGACAGAACATGCAACATTAGCCCGTTCCACAAGCTTTTTCAAGACAGAGCTGGTGCACCTTCACTGTGGATCAGTGTAATTTGTGAAAGCAGAATGGGAGTCAAAGTTAATCCACTACTGATGTGCCTCTGTGCCAGCACAGGTGGTAGTAACAGGTGTGGAACAGGCTTACCTCATGTGTGCTTTTCACACATCAACCCAGTACCGTGGCATGAGAGCGTGACTCTGTGGTGACGTGTGATATATGCAACTAGCACACTGAGCCATAAGCAATCATCACATCATCAGTGAATGTGTCCACGTGTCTTGCAATGCAATGACATCAGTGCTCCAAGTCTCAGTTTGTTTATCTTTGCACACATTTCACATGTTCTGTACATCTCTAACAAAACACATTCCCACCCTGCACAACGTTTTACACAGTCCTTTCACCTTCCTGCTTCCCTCCTGCTCATCATTGAGAAAAGTTCAGTGTTAAAATCACATGTTTAGGGTGGAGATTAAAATACATGATTAAGTGTAAATGTTACAAAGTTAGGATAATAAAAAAAAAGCATCATTAGGGCTTCCATATTTTTTTCACTCATGAGTTATTACCCTCACTCTGGCCCACAGTAAACAACAACCCATAGAAACGCCTCACAATTTACAGTCATTGATTGTGACCGTTCTACCTTTTCCAGAAGTCAGGAAGCACATTTAAGTTACCAGCTTCTTGGTGAGACATGGCTGTTCCCACCGTCCTGTTTAATGTCTTCATCTCTCTGAGAAACTTCTTGCAAATATATGTAAAATAATGTAAAACCGTATGAAGACTTCTGATCCAGGTCCTGAGCTGTTACATACGTGTGTGAGGCAGATGAAATTGACAGCAGAGTGGGTCAACCAAAACATCGTTAAACCAAAATTTGGTAACCATGGTTACAAGCACCAAATGTGTGTCACCACGTTTTTTTCCTCTCAGGATGTGATGAGTTGTGTTATGCTTGTGTCCTACTTGCACAGAACACAACTGGGTTACCTGTCATTCATCAAAACATCCACTTACAGTATTGTCTGTGTCACAGTGTTCCGAATTACTTCCACACCAGGGTTCACATTGCACTAATGATGTACTAATATTCGCCAGAAAACGTTCAAGGAATTAATTATGCATCAGTCCACATGCCTGCATGCTTACAAGCACCTATACTTTGCTACATTTTCTAAATGCTTTAACCGAACAACAGAAGAATGATTAAAACAAGAATTCTAGATGATGTTTTAAATTACATTTCTAATCCTCATCAGTTTCATGAACTCCTTTATAACTACATGAGGTGAGTTTATATAACACATGAGCTCAGTGCAAAACACAATCCAAATAACCAAAGTTACCCCCCGACCAGGAAGCTATAAAAACCTTTTGACCTGCAAAAGTAATTATAGTCTGTCCGGGCTCTTGTTTTCATGGTTCACAAGTCTGGCCCTTTGCTAGCCTTAAAAGGAACTTTGAATTCATTTTAAATGACTTAATTTGAAAGTACAACACCAATGAGGTGATTAAGAGAACCTACCAAAGTCTGGGTGGCGGTCAGGCTTAAGGAGTCATTTGGGAAAGAGATGCTATAAATGCTGGCAGGTCTGGGGGAACTTGGCAAGTCTACTTTAATTAATGGCTAAATAATTCATTATTTGACTTACTTGTGTGAGGCAATTAAAAACCATTACTTAATATACTCAGTGTTACTGTTTCCTTGTTGCTGTTTTAGATTTGCATTATGTGTTTCCATGTTTAATTTTGCTGTAACTATAAATGGACCAGTGGTGCTTAAAATGTATCACTAACTTGGTCATTTCAGAGTACAATGAGAGATCTAAGCTCCATCATGACACTGCTCTGTGGCAATTTATAGGTAATCCATCAAATAATTTGCTTCACACAAGCAAATTAATCTTTAGTGTATAATAATAAAAATATCATTAAGAAGCAATGTAACCCAGAAAATGATCCTGAAATGATGTCGTAAATCATTCCATCTGAGATGAAAACAGAATCCACTGAAAAGTTCATCTTTGTTCATTTTGTCTAAAAAAATCTGCTTTCACACAGATTTCTTTGGATGTGTGTTTACTTAATTGCTTGAATATATTATTTTTCATATGTTCAAACAACAAAAGACAGAAGTCTAACAATGCTGGACACACACATTATCTTGGAATTAGAAAAAGAATTAACACTTAATGAGTTAAAATGCACCAACATCAACTTTAAATCCAAGGAGACCAGCCATTATGCATGTGCATAATTTCTGCTTAATGGTATAATTTGTTAATAGAACGTCTTTGAACTTCATTGCCACAGTTAGACTTTTTCATATAATTATTGGGGAGTGTAAAAAAGAGAAATATTTGACTGGAGTTTAGTTTCAGCTTTTGTCTCATAAGATTTTTACATAGGGTGGCAAAGGAGGGGCAAGGGGTCTAGACAGGGTGGCATTAGTTGCTCTTTTGATCTGATCAAACATTCAATCAGCATAAAATGCATCACTAAACACCTCAGTTAATCTGATCAGCTTTGATTGCAATGAATTTTTAATCTGATCAAGAGGAGTGCTGTAAACCTTTTCACGATCGGATCAACAAGAAAAAAAAAGCACATCTACACTCTGATGGTTCCTGTGATTCCTTCTGCTCATGCATGAACCACGTGGGGGTTAGATGACAAGATGAGTTTCAGGAAAGATTTGCGTCTGCAAAACAGAACCAAACTGTGGTGAATATAATGTTTTAATTGGGAATTTTGAAAGAGGTACAGATTATTGAACATCTCTGCAATCAAAACACTCAAAACGACGAGTTGTCCAAGCAGACGTTTGGGTAAATTTGATAAAAAATGTGTTTTGTTGCATTTTTCTTCTTTTACATCAGTACAAATGGTGGGTGTTTAAAGTATTTTCATCATGTGAAAGCACAACTGATCAGATCCTGGATAAAAAGATCTGTTTGGGGCAAAATGCCCTTATCGAAAAAGATGCACAAAAACCCTTCAAAACAATTTAAGACAATATTTATGCTCACATTAAGAAAGATTCTTCAAAATAAGTACAGAAAAAGAACTAAAGCACAGGATAGATATCACCTATCTCATTTAGATTTGAAGATACAGCAAAATATCTCACAAACATCAAAATCAAGAGCTTTTTTCAACATTGAGGACAACTAAATTGCTCATATGATTATTGTTAAATTTTTATCTATGTAATAATTTCTGACAAACTATCTAATAGTTTCACAGTTTTTCCATGTTATAAGATTTATGTTATTTTTAATTTTGATCATAATCACATATTAAATAAAATGGTTATATTCGTAATATATTTATAGTCAATATCTAACCTTATAACACACCTGTAGGTTTTTAGTGAAAACGTGTTTAATCATTGTGGAACATCTGCATCACTGCACTGGTCTGGATTTTATACAAAGAATTAAAAACATACCATTGATAAGCCTGATCATTGAAGCTTCAGCCCCTGACATGACTTTCCAGACTTTTTTTTCACATCTAAATTGTTCATAAACTGCTCTCCTGTTTATTATAATCAAAACTAGCTAATCAGGGAAATATGCTCCACAGATTTCACAAAAGTGAGTCAACGTCATCACCTGATTAATGGACATATTAAACCAAGATTATCCGCTGCCTTCAGCAGACATTGTGTTTAGTTTTACTTTAAATTTGAGGGATGAAACATCACCTGTAGAAACTGACTTCGCTTGATGAATGTTGGGCAGCTGGCCAAAATTCCTGCAAACAAATATTTTATTATCTGAGTAGAACCAGTAGCCTCTAAATCAACTAGTTCAACATTGTGTACAAGAATACTGTCCTCTTCTATCGTCCTTTTAAGCTCTTACTTATCCCATATGGTGCTTTAACACCTATCAACGTTGGTAAGTTTTAAAGCTCAGTGTGGTTCTCTCTTGACACAGAGCAATATTTGACCATTCGGAGACACCATAGTAAAAATGTTGGCTCAAACATGGCAGCTGCCATGTATGTGGAGATATAAATAGCTCATTCTGAGAGATTATAAACACAACAGTCATTTTAGTGAAGGGATTAGATATAAATAGAAAAGCAGTTTCTAATGAAACATTACATTTTTCTGTCATTGATCTTTGATTTTGTTTCATGCTGTACCTTTAATTGATGACACAGGGCAAAGTGGTGTTTTGCTTTTCTTTTTCATGGTGCTGTTTGCATTAGTGTTAGTTCTCACATCAAAATGAATGAGAAACAAATTGAATAATTCTGACTCTGGTCAATTTCAGGCTCCCTTTTCTTGTCACTCCTGAACCTCAGCTGAGAGGGTTTAGACATGTGATAAGGACACCTTTCTGCTTACAATGCAAGGCAGCTGAAATAGATTCTGGCAGATAAAGCACTGTGGAGTATTCTTTGAAACTTTATCTTGAGGATTTCACCCCAAATCAGCTTGTGGTCTGACATGTTAAATTGATTGAGAATAGCAGGTTTAGCGTAAGCCTGTATTACATAATGGCCCCAATGTTAAAATGATAATGTAGATAAACATACATTTTCTGTAACTGCTCTGAACTGGATTGATTAAGAGGGATTCTAAAGAAATGAACAATTCATGTTTGAGAAAGTGCACAAATTGGGAGAACCTGATTTCTCATTTAAATAGTATAATTCATTAATGCACGTCCCTGAGATGCAGGGCCAAAAATGTTTGGTTCTGATCACCGACTTAATAGACGAACTGTGCACTGTTCCTGTTGACGTGGGATCCTGAAGCCCTGTCATGAATATTAATGGTGATACCAAGGGACAAAAATGTCTCATTTTAACACTGAGCCATTATTTCAGACCGTATAATGTCTAATAGTCACAGTAAGTCAGTGAAACTTTATTTATTTACACCTTTCAAGATTTTGATCACAAAGTGCTGTACAGAAAAAAACGAAAAACATAGGAAAGCGGTTTGACAAAATAGTTAAAAACATTTTTAGCTGCTTTTTAAAAATTCCACAGAGACTGGAGACCTCAAACTACATGAGCTCCAGAGTCCTGGCGCAACTGCCGAGGAGGCTCTGTCACCTTTAGTTTACAGCTTTGTATGTGGCACAATCAGCAGGCCTTGGTCAAAAGACCTTAGGGACCTGCTAGGTATATACAGTAAATTTATTTGATGCATGATGGTGCTTTAACCATTCAGAGCCCTATAAGTTAGGACCATATGCTGGTGCAGGGGACACCAACCTCATGTGAAGGGCTATACGTTTGATACACTCCTCTAAAATAACAAATTATATATAAATATATAAAACTTAATAATATCAATATTCAACACTTTCATTTTATTATTCTCAGGTTATCACTTCCACATATTTCATAAAAATGGTCAGTTTTCACCGGTCACTGACAAACCTTGAAGTCTACTTTCATATTAAATAAATTTTATCACATTTTAACATTTGAAACAAATCTGCTGCAATTCTGATACAAATCTGTTACATTTTATAAACACACTTTTGAATTCAACAAAATTCTTTAATATTTTAATGAAACTTTTCAGACAACTGATACCAGATGTTGCAACTGACAACATCTGGTATCTGTTTCTTTTTTTAGTGTGCATACTGGCATTGCATGCTGTTTACCAGTGTATTGTAATCAGGTGTGTAACTTGACACTGTAACAGGTGAATCTTGCAAGGTGCATCAGTGAGGCCCACTACTCTCCACAGGCGCAAAGTCTTTGTCACACGTACAATACTGCCCTTTGAACTAGGTCAGATTTCACCTAAACTTCCTATCTAATAAACATTTTCCATCCATTTTCTGCAAGCTTATCCAGAGTCGGGTCGCGGGGGCAGCTGCCTAAGCAGGGAAACCCAGACTTCCCTCTCTCTGGCCACATTCACGAGCTCATCCTCCCTGAGCTGCCACCTTATCGGGGTGGAGGAGTTTGCGCGTCCTGACGATCCTAGCAGCTATGTTGTCGGGGGTTCATGCCCCTGGTAGGGTCACCCATGGCAAACAGGTGTCTAGGGGAGGGACCAGACGAAGTGCGGCTCAAAT
>JBAFTB010000011.1:16064811-16078306 GCA_037177355.1 Melanotaenia trifasciata | reverse complement strand
GGACCCCCCTCTGGAGCCAGGCCTGGAGGTGGGGCACGGAGGCGAGCGCCTGGTGGCCGGGCCTTTACCCATGGGGCTCGGTCGGGGCTCAGCCCAAAAGGGTGACATGGGCCTCTTTTCCCGTGGGCTCACCACCTGCAGGAGGGGCCATAGGGGTCGGATGCAGTGTGAGCTGGGCGGCTGCCAGAGGCGAGGATCCTGGCGGTCTGATCCTCGGCTGCAAAAGCTAGCTCTAGGGATCCAGATGAGGTGGCTCAGGCATCTGGTTAGGATGCCTCCTGGATGCCTTCCTGGTGAGGTGTTCCGGGCATGTCCCACTGGAAAAAGGCCCTGGGGATAACCTAGGACGCGCTGGACGGACTACATAAACATTTTTAATTCTTTTATTTTGAAGACATTGTCATTTTCAAATCCATATAAATGCAAGTGTGATAAAAAAAAAAATGGCGGCAGAAAAAATGACATTTAAGACGCAGCTCACTTGCCAGTTATGCTGTTTTTAGAACAGGCCTGCGGGCGACTCACGTGGTCCTTGCGGGCGACTTGATGCCCGCGGGCACCGTGTTGGTGACCCCTGCTCTAGTGGATGGGGAGCCAGGCAAGTAGGGGGGTGACATGACACATCTTTGAAGATTTAGTTATAAGACTGGCAGCAACATTCTGCAGACGGCCCAATGATGTTTTGTTTAGGCAGGTGAATAATGAGTTACAGTAATCCAATCTTTAAAAATTGAATGCATAAATAACAATTTCCAGTACTGTACAAAAGATAATACAATTTACCTTAGTAATATTTCGTAAATGATAAGAACATGAGGAAACCAGAGCCTGAACGTGACGATCTAAAGTAAAACCAGGGTCAAAATTTACCCAAAGATTCCTGATGGGAGACTCTGTATAGGGGGCTAATGTATCGATAGTTTCCATTATTTGAGTTGTATGCTTTTTAAGCGCACAAACAAGAATTTCAGTTTTTTTCTGCCTTTTTTTGATGCCTCATAAGGGTTTAAATAGATATATAACTGAATATTGTCTGCGTAGCAGTGGTAAGGGACATCTTTAAAAATGCTTAAAATGTGCTGAAAAGGGAGCATGTACACTAAATTTAAGAAGGACCCCAAAATGGAACTCTGAGGTACAGCAAAATAGAAATGGCATAAGGAAGACCTATAATTTGAAACAGCCACACAAAATAAGCCCTTAGAAAGAAATAAAGCAAACCGCTGTAAGGCAGATCCCGATATGCCAGCCCAGTGCCTCAACCTGTCAAGCAAGATCTGATAATCAACTGTATCAAAAGCTGAGGATAGGTCCAGCATATGGGGAACAAAACATTTTTCTGTGTCACTTTTTCTTACCAAAACATCATTAGAGACTCTGAAAGAGCAGTCTCTGTTGAATGCCATTTGCTAAATCCTGATTGGAATTTATCAAGAATGCTATATTTATGTAGAGCAGCAGTTAGCTGCTTAGCAACAATCTTCTGAACAAGCTTGGTGAAAAATGATAATTCAGAAATTGGTCTATAGCTGCCCAAGAGAGTATGGTCTAGTCTGGACTTTTTTAGAAGAGGGTGAACAACAGCATTCTTGAAGTAGACTGGGACTTGACCAGAGGCCAGAGAGGAATTTTATTATAGCTGTAAACAGGGACTGATGGATCGAAAAACATCTTTAAAATGGGATGGAGGCAAAATGTCTAAATAACAAGAAAAGACTTTCATAGAGCCAACTAGCTTGGTTTGTTCAGGCAGAGAAACAAGTATATAATTATCTAAAATAACAGGCCGAGCTAGAGCATTGATGGACCAGGGCGTTTCTTTGCATTATATTGCACATACACAGGACCAGAGAGCATATAAAGGCATCAACAATTGTTATTTTAAAACAAAAAAACACACAAAACCCATGACAAAAACTAAATGTATCTCACCTTGAGTATGTGTCTTTGCATGTGTGTACAAAATGGTCTCATGATTCACTTCCAGCATCACAACATCTGCTACTGTCTAAATTACATGTCCTGACTGCTGCAGAAAAATATCACCATGAAGGATGCTGCATTGTGGCCAGATGTTCCTGTGACTTCCCCACAATCTGAAATACACACAGGGCCTAACCTTGATCCATTCTCATTAAAAAATGGTGGGACGCACAGTTTTCTGCTGAGTTAGCGTCCCAAGGGCTATCACTCCATCATTAAAGCCATTCTTGAGTTCCATCTCTGGGCTGATCAGATCTATTATTTAAAAAAATAATATAACATTTTGTATTTTAAAAAAGGAGGCTTCCTTCTGTGTGATATAAATACAGATTATGTTGTGGTGCATCAAACCTGCCCACCTATAACAGTAATTTTATAGTGATATGACATCTCACAGCACATTTACTTTGAGAATTTCCCCACCAAAGCTCAGGGGGTGATTTATGTTGACTAGCACCCAAGGCAACAGAGTATAGTCCAAGGACATAAAAGCAAATAAAAGGCACAGTGTCCAACAGCAGATGGTGTGAAATGACTTGAGATTTTGGTGTGAAACAACTTGAGGACATGACTAACTACATTTGCTGCCAAAACCACTTAAACCTAATTCATAAGCAAAATTATGAAAAAGTGAAATGAAGTGGCATTTTAGGTTTTTTGATATTAATGACAAGCCCAATTTGTATTAAATCCAACTCCTGATTAACAAAGGTTTAGGACCACAGTTAAATTATTTGGATAGTAAGGCAATGTAATGCAGAAACATTTACATGCAGCCTTTCTTAGTGGCTGAAAAAAACTGATTTTATTTATTTATTTTAGTCTGAAACGAATAGGAATTGAAGCCTTAAGCTTGAAACCTGTCCCAGCTACCATTGGGTGAGAGGTAGAGGACACCCTGGACATGATGCTAGACCAATATATGGCCAAAACATTATAGGACCTTTCTCTTATGGTAAAATAGATCACAGTCTGTGCAACTTTGATGACCTTTTTTCATTTGGTTGAATGTGAGGAATCATGCTGAAATGTATAAATAAAACCTGACGTCTCAGGTCGAGGTTCTAGGCTCTGAGCAGTGTGGGTTGCACAGGAGACCATCCCGATGAGATTTTTCACCCCCCTCCATCTCAATAGCCTTATCTGTGATGTGAAACTGATGAACTCCTGGAAGACTGTGAGTTTTGCCTGTGAGGATGAACTGATGGAGGACAGGGGGCTTGGTCCATTCCTCTCTTACTGGGAGATAAGCACTGTCTGTCAGCTTGACTGACATATGAAAGAAGGGCAGCCTTTGCCTTTGTGGAAGGACTTTATAAGGATTTCTCAGTCACTCTCCAGTTCGGTTTTTAATGTAAACAAGCCACACAGACTACACAGACACACACAGCTGCTGTGTTTGGAGCTATAAAAAGGTATAATAATGGCGCTTGATTCAATAAGACCTGAAAAATGAAAAGCATAGTCCAGCAAAAGAAGAAGGACAACACTCTGAGAATAGATAACAATTGATCATTTCAGTTTGAATCAGAAATTCCACATTTCTTGCTTTTTTCATGATCATAAATTACCAAATGCAATTTTAAAAAATGGCATTGAGGAAATTTATTCACCAACTGCTCCTTATCCAACCACAAACAAATAAGTTCAGCTTTTAGCTTTAATATTGTTAAATATTAAGTCATCTCTTGGTGGACAAAAGAGGCCTACTGACTTCAAGGCATTACAGCTTAGAAGGCTGTAAACGGTGGTCTGCAGGCCTAAACATCACACCACAAGACAGAGTGAGAGCTTCACAGCCAAGGACAAAGAGCAGCTCTCCACTTGATGTAACAGCAGGCAGTCTTCCAAAACTGTCCGCTTGCACTTATCACCACTGCTCAAATGAGCCTTTAGACAGAGACCAACAAAGAATCATGAGAAGATCTTGTGTACAATTGTGTGCTAGCAGTTTCCTACAGACTTCTAAAGACTTGATGGTTTCTGGAGATGTATGATAAGCTGTTGTTAGGAGTTGCTTTAAATGCATTCCTGTTTCACCACTGCCTGACAGAATTTGACAGCAAGTATTTCAAACCTGCACTGACTTCCTGGTCTGATCCTATTTTATAATATACATAACTACACTACCAGCACAAACAGCCAGTACCTGCACCAACTGGGTGTTCACTCTGGGCTTCAGACATCAAAAACTGGAGAAACAAGGCTGCTCAGAATCACAGAAGCTGTGTTGCATTCACCCTCCTGTCCTTTTAAAGTTGTATGGGCACAAATTCCACTAAAGAATTCACAGAAAATAAATGAAAAAAAAATCAATTCTTGTCAAGGAGCCTTCATTTATCAAACAGTGGCATTTTACGCAGCTACTCACGTGTTGGAAGGATTCTTAGCTTCTCGTTGTGGTTTGTTATAGATGAATAGTATGATGCAGCTGGTAGAGCATTGAGTTTTATGTTTGGTTGGTTTTTACTCCCAGCAGATGTTACAACATTTTGAAAAACATACTTTTGCAAAGAAAAAAAAAAAAAAATCACAGCATGGGGGCACTCATTTATGAGTTGTTGGAAAAGCCAGAGTTTTTTTTTTTCCTGTTTTGATTTACATTGCCTTAAGTCAAGGTTCTGAGTGGTGTGTTTTTTGGATTATGGCAGTGAAGGCTCAATTGTTGCTCAATCACTTGGACAACATGATCTCAATCTTAATCCCAGAGATAATTTATAGAAAAAATATTTAATGTATGAGAAAAAAATAATGCATTGGCAAATAATAATTCTATTTCTGAATGGTTCTGTGGACCTTTTTATGAAAGCTTACATTAAATGAAGAAAAGCAGTGACAGTTTTAACTTTGATTACATTATAAAACCCAGTAATAACTTGACAGAAGACTTTTCAATTTAAAAGTTATTGACAACTTATAGTCTTTATTGCTAGATCCATATCTAACTATTTGATTAAAGTTTTGCACATTTTATACACTAATGCAGGCATTATGACACATAAAAATAGATCCACACTGCAGTTGTTGCTTGGTAAATTAAGATCTACCCTGTTGCTCGAAATTTACAACACGGTGATTGTTCAAGGGTTGCCTAATGCCTGTATGTATGTAATTTTTTACTTATTTTCTTAATCATCTCCAGCAGTGATCAACAGTAAAGCAGCCTCAGTATATGAAAACCCTAAAAAACAAAATGTTGTATTTTTGCTGCATCAAGTTATTAGAGTCCAATGACTTAATCATTTTTAAGCATGATTCATGAGAACTGACAGAGGACTTTTTACGTATTTTTCCTTTTTTTTGCTTTTTCTTTTTTTTTTTACCAGTACGAAGCGATGGCCTAATTCTTGTTTCTTTTACTTGCAGTGTATTGTTTACTTTTATTTACTGTTCACTGATAAAGCATGCTTTATCTGGGAGCCAATGTAAATAAAGTCCTAAAACTCAAATCACCCCGACAAGCAGGATGGGAGAGGATGGAGGGAGGCTTCAAGATGAAAAGCTGAAAAATGACTTTGACTGGACCCAAAATTCAGGAGAGTCCAATAATGTACACAGCTTATTAAACCTGGATTTAAACAGAAAAAAATAAACAAACAAACAAACAAATAAATAAAACTATATATATATATATATACACACACACACACACACACACACACACATATAAAAGCTATTAGGACCATTTTGGTAGTCATCGTTGCAAAAAGTGCTAAAAACCCAAACAAAACAAAACATGAACATAAATGTTAATATTTTATGTAGATTTGCCAGATGATGATGATTATCATGATACTGATGGTGATTGTGATACTTAAATGCCTGATAAAGCTGAAACAAATTTTCTCATAGGGAATATTTATCTGAATGTAAAATGCATTTAATTTACCATTCAGATACACTTTCAGAACTGATGCACTAAGAGCTCAATCAATTGAAATTATTTCAACTGGCTATTTGGACCATGATTTAAAACAGAAAAAAAGGTTAGTCTATCTTGACATATTATCATTAACTGATTTTTTAAAGTTATTTTCTGGATTTTTAAAACCTGTAGCTGTGTTGTATAACATACTGTATAGACATAATGGTTATAGCTCTGATGCCTCACAACAAAAACAATTCTGGTTTGAGTCTTAGCTGAGGGTCTTCCTGAATTCCCTGTGTCAGCATTTGTTGGCTTTTTGTAATAACAGTAGTAAGTGCTGTCATCTCAAGAAGGTTATTTTGTTAGTAAGAAGTTAAAATAGTTTCCTGTAGAAAAATGCAAGGTTTATTGTTTGTGTTT
This sequence comes from Melanotaenia trifasciata, assembly GCA_037177355.1. NCBI lineage: Eukaryota > Metazoa > Chordata > Actinopteri > Atheriniformes > Melanotaeniidae > Melanotaenia > Melanotaenia trifasciata. The sequence continues at coordinate 16,072,035 of JBAFTB010000011.1, read as the reverse complement.
TTTAGTGTGTTTCCCTGCCTTTTGGCCCCTGGAAACTGAGATAGGCTCCATCCCCTGCAGCCCATGAGCTGGATAATTTGTTTACAGAGGATACAATATGGACTCTTCTCACAACCATACTATTGTCACAACAAGGGGTTTGATAGCAATCACCTCCACCTCCATGTTGCCAAAAAAAAGGGGTTAATAATCAGCCCTCCTGCCCCACAGCACCCCATTGTCATCAACAGCCAAACAGTAGAAACAGTAGACAGTTTTAAATACGCTGGAGTTACATTAGACAATGAACTCACCATTGATCAACACATCACAGACTTTAAAAAACAGTCACCAGAGACGATCAGTCATCTTCAAACTCAGAGGACTCTATGTTGCCCCGCATCCCCTTCTGTCACTGTACCAATGCATCATCCAATCCATCTGCTCCACCTGCTTTTACAACATGCCCTCTCTTATAAAAATGGACAAAACCTACATGCATAACCAGCAGCGCTGCAAAAATCATTGGTCTGCCCACATCAACCTCAGTGACATCACTAACAAGGCCACCACATGCAATACAATCTCAACAAAGAACCCTACACACCCACTACATGAAGTCTCACCCCGTTGTCCTCGGGACATGGCAACAGGACACTGCAGTCCAGCAAGGCTTATTTTGGAAAAACATCATAGCTACCATAAACATCATGAAGCCCTAACGAATTTCTCCTTGGGGACAATAAAGTCTAAGTTCTGTACTGTCAAAACAGTATTATTTCCAATATTTTAGAACTTTACTCCAAATAAAAATCTAAATATATTAAAATACACCTTAAAAAAAAAAACCTATTGATTGTCTGGCATTTAAAAGTGACTTTTAATTTTGGATCCTAAATCCTAAAGGCTGAAGCTGAAATCATTTTCCTGTGTGTTTGTGTGGTGTTTCAGAGATCACTGAACCCTTGAAAATATAAGGAAATACTACATGGAGGAACACAAATGAAGAATGCTCCTCCTGGTTCCCCCTTTATCATGGGGAAATTGTTCTGATAAACAATATTAAAGATGCATAGCAACTGTGTTTTTTCATTAGAAACATATCCCGTACAATGGATAAACAACAGCATCAATCCTGGTCTGATTAAGCATATCGGGCATGCTCTATGTCGTAATTTTAAATGAATTTTATTGTGACATTGCACTCAGTGCTATTAAAAAAAAAAAAAAAGAAAAATGCAGGGCTCCGTTTAAAAGTACAATCATACCTGGCCCCATGTTAACACACAAAATTTATTCCATTGAGCTCCAATTAGTTGAGCTCAGCAGCTTTTAGATTGTTGTTCAGTAATAACACCATTCAGTTTAAGTAAACAAATTAGCTGCTAGAAAACAATCAAAATGATACAGTACATTATGGTGATAATAACTGTAAAATATTTTAAAAACACAGTTCCAATTATTTAAGCATCAGCAACACATACTAATTTCCAAAGAAGACACAGACGGTGCTTCTTTCTACTTATGGGGAATAATTAAAGACAGACCACATAAAGATGAAGGCTTAAAGATGAATTTAAATTATTATATAATCTAGTATTCACAGTTTGTTTCATATTCATCTAAATATGTTTAACATTTGAATTCTACGTAGGCTTTGAAACATGGCGAACTAAAGCAGCACTGGGAGGAAAAAATGCTCCCTCTCTTTTCTTAAAGGCTTATATTTCTCAACCAGACTGATTTGTATCTTACATTCGTCTGCAACGAGAGCAGAAAGAATTGTGTTGCAGAATCTCTCCAACTCTATCGGCAATAATACTACCGTAAGCTTATTGTAGAGTATGATGTTAGTAGCATTTATTTTACAACACTGCAACATTTTCGCATCATAACATAATATGGTATGCTTTGGTTGTAATTAGTTTTCCACATTTTTGAGATGTTATGCCAGTGGGAAATTCACACAAGTTAAATTCTTCCTTATTGTTGACAGCTTTTGTGGTTTTTTTTATTTTTATTTTTTATTTATTTATTTACTAAAGCCTTCAGTCAAGACAATTTTGAATTATTTTGGAATAACCCTTACGGAAGGATGTTGGAATAAATTCGTGAGATATTTATGATCATGTCCAACTGACTGATCAATTCATTCACATTGTAATACACAGTCCCACTGCAGATATGACATCATTGTATTAAAATAACTTATTTCATTCAGCTCCTTTATAGTCTTGCAATCCAAACTATTTTTCTAATGCCCTTTTATTAGCAGTATGCAGTCACGAAGGTTTAAATGCTATTATCATTATGAAGAAACGGACATGATAGCAACTGCACTTACATGTAAAATATGTCTAAACTAAAACAGAAATTAAGTAAACTATTACAAATAAATCTACATATTAATTAAGAAGGAGAGCAAACACAGTTTACGTCCATCACTAGTTTTTTTTAGTTTTTTTTCTGTCCTGGAGCAGAGCAACATACTCTTTTTTTGTTCATCACAAGAGTATATTCACCAACATCGTTACACTGTGATCTTTTAGGAATGTAACTGCTGCCGTGGTTTAAATATTAAACTCATTATGAGGATTAGCCAAAGGTGGGTGCCAAAAATTGCCAAAAATTATACTCAAGTAAAAGTAGAAAAGTATAAGTAAAAAGTAGTCATCCAAATAATTCCTCAATTATATGTAAAAAAATTACTTAATGATAAAACTACTCAAGTACTGGCGTTAGCCAGTCAATGACATTTTTCTACTGCTGGTTAGGCTACGTGCTTCAGGAACGGAGAACACAGCTGAAACCAAGTATGTTGGATAATATCTTGTTTATGCAGCAATCTCCCAATCAAAAGAATTAAGCCACTAAGTGGCAAAATGGGGAGGTAGTCTAGTGGTTCAGTGAAATATGCAAGTTAAAAATAAAAAAAAAAATGTTATGAACAAGTTTTGCTTAAAATAAACCTTTAAATGTATTTACTGTTTTCCTGTTTTCTTTTTAATTGTAAATTAAAACAAAGACAAAACAACACTATCACAATACATATAAAAACAACTAGGCAAAGGAAAAGTAATGCAATGAATGTGTTAACATGCAGGTTGGGTCGTGAGACTTGGTAACGGGCTTGGGTGGGTATGGGTTGGAAAAATTGGACCTGTGAAAGACTCTGGCTCACTCTGCTCCTGTGTGTAACCAGTGTCAAACTGCCATTGGACTGCCTGGCTACATCTGATTGGTGGTACAGAGTCAAATGTAACTAGTAATGTGAAAGCATCAGCACAATAACAGAGCTCTTAAAACTGTTTACTTTAAAGTTTTCATATACAATGGTTTGACAGCTTTAAGGAAAATAGAAACTGTTATTTAAACAGGTTTTTCTAATGAAACAAAAACACATTTGCAGTTGAACAAAAACTATAAAACTAATCAATTCTCAAATAATGCATCCGATGCACCGTCAACTTCCTGAACTAAATGACCTCAAAATAAATATCCTGCAGCAAACATAATACAAAATTAACAGGGCTTCAGCCAGAGTTAGATTTTCTAGTATTGGCTGCAAGAAGAACTTTAAACGGCTTCTGAATAATAAAAAAATCATATTTTTCTTTTGTTTCTACACACCATTTCATATCACAAACAAAGTGATTGGATGTCCAATACAAGAAGTCACCTTTAGATTAAAGTACTGCAACATAGTTTCACTTGATACAGACTTGTATTTTCAGCTTTTGGCTATTGCTCTCAACTGGATACTCCACTGCAGTACGGAATAAAATTTACATCATGTGTTTGAAACACTTGAAATAATGAAGAGTCTTGCAAAACACTCATATGACACACCACTACTTTCTTCACAAAGCAATGCTGTTGCACCTTAGCACAGGCCAACAAATCCATTAGCAGGCTGGAAAAAAGAAAAAAAAATCAGAAATGGATCCTCAGATTTTGTATTGATGAATCACTTGTGTCCATCCAAGCAAAGAATTCTGTCAATGACCAATAGACAGAATCTTGGACAACTGTGATTACAATGTATAGCGCTCTGGTGGCCTTGTGGAAAGGACACCAGGGTTTGAAAGGAAAAGAGAATTAACCCATACACACTTTGGTTTACTTAAACTAAACATCAAGCCCCATCATGCCCAGGATGCTCTAATGCAGCTGAAAGGCAAAGCTTATCTATTAAATTTTATAGCTTATCTTATTTATATTATATTTGACTGTTTCCACACTCCTCATTTGTTGACATTTTGCTTCTTGTGGGTAAAAAAATAAAATAAAATAAAAAGCTAATTAAAAAAAAATGGATCTCCCTCAGGTGATGAAATGACTTAGTAGCTAACAGTCTGCAGCTGTACTGGTCAGTTCCTAGAAGAGTGCTTCTGGGTGTAGCAATCCCTATTCTTGCAACAGCTCCCTTGGGCCATTGCTGTAAACAAGAATATGCTCTTAGCCAAGTTGCCTGGTTAAATAAGGATGAAAGAGGAAAAACTCCAACAAGGTCAACTGAAGTTTTGTTGTCGTATTGTGTACAGCAACACATTTTTAAAAGTGTACATTAATAATGATATGTGCAGGATCAATTTGAGTAGCGATACCACTTTTCCCCTTTGTCTTTTTTTTCTTCATTTGTTTTGTTTTTTACCTTTGCTCAAACATAAACAGACAAATCTACCTTCAAAGGAATTCCATATTTTAGCCTTTTGAGAATACACATTCACTTTTTGGAATAAGTCTTTTATATGCGTATGTTAAATTCAAGGCTACAGCTAGCAGCCACTTAGCTAGGCTTTACAAAAATACTAAACTCTGAATCAAAACCTGCTTTGTTAATCAATTATCTAAATGACTCATTAATTGCTAAGTTTTAAACATACATGATTTCATAGAAATAACAGTTAGTAATTCAGGGAAATTATAATTTGGTGTGTATCATTATCACTGTGGCTGTTTCATCTTAGTTAGCTTATGTTTTAAATCTTTACAGAGTAGTTTTTAAGGCTTAATGTTGTTCAATTATATTTTAATGCCTAAAGCTAACCAAGTAGTCTGCAATATTTAAAACTAAAAAAAACTGACTAAATGTGCAAAATGAATACTAAAATAACATTTCAAGACAAAGCCATTTTGAAATATCAGTAGCTCAATGGGGAGTCAAACTCAGCTTGACACCATCCGCAGATGTGAACTGTGTTGGAAACATGGTTCATATTCAAGAGGCAGCGAGTTATTGCAAGTTATTCTATGAAACTACTCAACATGCACTCACTGCGTTCCTCTGTGGAAAAACATACATATGTAGTAGCACAGGGCCCCGCGATAGAGCAGTGACCTGTACAGGGTGTACCCTGCGTCTCGCCTGCTAATTGCTGGGATAGGCTCCAGACCCCTGCAGCCCTGAATTGAACAATACAGCAAAAAGAAGAAAAAAAAAGTCTATTAATGGTTGGCTGTGAGACTAGGTTAATCAATGCCATCTAGGTTACCCATTATATTTCCTTTTTTTCCTTATATTATTTATTTTGTGGTAATTATTATTTGTACTGTAATAAGTTACACCGATAAGTTGCAGACTGAATAGCTTTGTATGGTAAAAATGTATGATTATAACCACACTGTCAAAGGATTCTCTGGAGCCCACTCAGCTATCACAAGAATAGGCATTCAGCCTTCCTTTGGTATTTTATATTGACTGTTTGAAGAAGCTGACGCAATTCCCCCTCTTCCATGATGTCACTGATGCTAACTATCTTGCTTTCATCTTTGTTTAGCTTCACTGCCTTAGCAGTTGCAGCTGGATGGCTGCTTCATTCCCTTCTCTCTAAGCCTCCTTAGAGCCTGTGTGTAAGGCAACGTGCAGATATTTACATATCCTCTGGGCCTGTATAAAAGAAACCTCATTTGGCCAAACAATGTGAAATTCTCTAGTGACATGTACCAACCATGAACCTGCTAGATCTGATCATTTATGAAATGAGTAACATCAGTCATTGACTTTCAATACCAGCGTGTCCAAGCAAATTTCCTCAGCTATCTGTCAGATACCAAATCAAAGCCTTTCTTTCTGAACTGTGGCAAAAGTAATCTTTGCGATGCAAGGGGAACACTGTCATTTGTACTACTTTGAGGTATAGCTGCAAAAAATCCAGTATTTTTCAGTGTGTTTGTTTATACCTTATCAAACAAGATATTCATTACATTGAAAAAATATAAAATAATCATTTGATGGATATTTTCAAGTGTGAAATGATGCAAGGTTTGGTGATTTGTAATCTAACAAGTTGCTGGCTCATAATTATCCAAATACATCTAATGAAAGAAAAGTGATACAGACAATACATATACAGTATGTACATATGTACATAAACATCTCACCCATTTTTGCCTCTTGAGATTTTCCCACCTTCATGATAAAAGTGGGAATAGCACGGCAAAATTGCATTATTACACCTGGAAAACTATTGAATAATAAGTTCTGAAGCATTTCTCTGCTAAAACAGTCTCATGCCTTATTAGATAAATGATTCGTGCATGATACCATATTATTATAAAGACTTAATTTAACTTTTCCTTATAGTTGTATGAAATCAATCTTTTTCACCCAGTCAACTTTACCTTCATGTAACAACATCTATCAAACCCAGATTAGTCAGAATAGTAGTAACTAATAATTGTAATATGCTATCACGTAGTAGCTGCAACACAATCATTTCACACCATTGATTACAGACACACAATCCCACACAGTGTGAAGTGATAGGTGGAAGAAACTTTTGATTCTTTGCAAACTATAGACTTTGAGAAAACATCAGCTTCATGCTACTGTCGAGGTGGTATTGTCATGGTGAGTGGGATGTGAGGACCCAAATGCAGGACGGAGAGGCAGGAGGCAGACAGGTGCAGGAACAAGGTTTAATGAAGGGAACCTACACAGACAAAACTGGAAACACGACAGATGATCTGACACACACTGAGCGAAACCAAGGGGTATATAACTGGAAGACAACTAACGAGATGCAGGTGGAGTGAGTTAACAATTAAAACCAGGTGGGCTAATGAACAGAAAATTAAACAGAATGCAACACACAAGAGGAATGAACTACATAATAAACCAGGAAACCAAACACCTTTTAATTTTTTGCAACTGTTTACACTTCTGTGTATCCATCCATCCATCCATCCATCCATCCATCCATCCATCCATCCATCCATCCATCCATCCATCCATCCATCCAT
>JBAFTB010000011.1:16012487-16064711 GCA_037177355.1 Melanotaenia trifasciata | reverse complement strand
TCCATCCATCCATCCATCCATCCATCCATCCATCCATCCATCCATCCATCCATCCATCCATCCATTATCTATACTGCAGGGTTGTGGGGAAGCTGCAGCCTGTCCCAGCAATTAGCAGGCAAGAGGCAGGGTAGACCCTGGACAGGTCGCCAGTCCATCACAGGGCCACTTCTGGGTTTCCCAAAAGAGAAAAACTACCCTTATGGCATTAGCTAAGAGAGTGTTCATTTGTTTATATTATATAAATGTGTAAAAAACATCTGATTCTCTTATTAATTCTATGTCTGCCATGTAAATCTTTTGGCTCCAATTATCATAATAAGTGGCCACAATAAGTGGTTATATTTAGACCTCTAGGTCAAATGTATAACCCAAAATTGGCGTAAGCGAGTATAAGAAATAAATGGCTGGATCGACAAGTGAATGGAAGGACAAATATTATTTAGTCACGTGTAGCATCTGGAGTTTCCTCTTGGATAAGCCGAAAGTGTGCCGCATCTGAGGTCTTTACAAGCAAGACAAAATATGAATCAACTGAACATGATCAAACCACGACCTACAAAACATTTCATCATGCACATTTCCTGTCAACGTCTGTTAGAATGCAAAGCAGCATATTCATATATTTGAAAGTTGTGCACAAAATACCTCACGGTTTGGAAAGCCAGGATGCAGGATACAAAACCGAAAACTGATTCTCTATCATGCTAAAACTTACATTTTCATATGTTTACATTTAAAACCTAACTGCCCTCTCTTGAAAATATGTCTCTTTACAGTTTATATATTTAAAAAAAAATGTGAATAATCTGAAAACGAACATGTAGATTTTGTATTGCTCACTTTCATGCTGTACCAAAAGAAAGTGATATCAAGCATGACAAGCACAACCATGTACAATTAATGACTTTCCCATTAGAAATCATGAGATTATGAAAACAAAACATACAGTAAAATCTTTCTTACATTCTACAGTATTTCTCTCTGAGTACCCCAGGGATATAGTATCCTATTCAAGCCAAGGTTCATCTTAATTATGAATTAGCATAAGGAATGCTCACAGCCATCAAAGCAATAAGAGGACCTACTTTAAAGCATGCGCAAGTCCATGTTAGTTTTTGCATGAATTTTTTTGATGGAAACTCCAGAAGCTTTGATCTTTTGCAACAGTTTGCCCTCCATATTTAACTAGTTTCCTCAAAACCAAGTTTTATTCAGGTGAGCTGCATTCTCATTAAAAGGTTATACTGTTTTAAAAGGAGTCAACATGCGGTATTCTGATTGGCTGTCCCTGCCCTGACATGCTTTTAAAACTCTGGAAAAAAAAAAGGAAAAAAAAAAAAGAAAAGGAGAATTTTTTTTTTTCTTTGGTGGTTTTAAAGAAGCCCATTTGAACCCCCTAACAACCATTAACTTGACATCCATCTTGCATCCTACTTGTACTGTGAGCTCTCTCTAGTCAGTAAGTCAGGTCTATGTTGACTCTTGTTTTATATCTTGCACTCTCCTTCTTTCCTCTCTTCTTCTAATAATGCCATTTCTTTTTTATATGAATTTGTCACCTGAAAGTGTTCAAATTGGCTGCTGTATTGATATCCAGTTACTGGTATGTGACACCATGCTTATTCTTATTACCTGGAATTCAAGAAAGATTAAGAAAACAGATAGAAATGACTGTGGCTATTTGCTCTGATTCACACAGGGAGAAAGGCGACCCATAACCTCAGCTCTATCTGGAGTCATTTAGCTTCCTTTACTGCATTGTTTTAATTTTAGTGTTCAGATGTTCTGATTCTGTTTTTTTTTTTTTTTTCTGTCCGATACCAGTTCTGGTACCCAGGGTTCAGATATGATACAGAGTACTGCTCTTGTGTGGCTCACTGTTTTTAATTTGTTTTACCCAAGTACATTGTTTTTATGATCTCTTTTATTTATATTTATGTGTGTGTGTGTGTGTGTGTGTGTGTGTGTGTGTGTGTGTAGAATCTTGTATATTTTGATATGTGCATTGCTATCTGATTATTAATTATCATGACATTGCAATTTTATATTGCTGTTGTGCTATTATTGGTTTCTGTGTTGCTTATTTTCCCATGTTTAACCTTTATTTCTGCATTTAGTTTAGCTAAGATGAAAATTCATATAGATAAAATAGCATTGCATCATATTTTCAGTGGAAAACATTTCTACAATTATGGTCAGCACCTGACAAATGAGGTTGGCTGCTAAAGATATTCAAATATGTTGGGTAAGATCCACACATTTTTCTGCATGAGGTTGTCAGGACCAAAATAGAGTTTAAAAAAAAAAATGTGAAAATTGGATTTACCAGGTGGCTCCAGTGGGAAAGTAATGTTGCTCTGTGACTGCAGGGGGTAACAAGCCCACACAATAGTCTTGAAAACACCCAACATAAGGCAATAACATGTAAGAGCCGAGTGTGTAAGCTTGTTTTCCCGTAGCCATAATTCAACTAACTAGAAGTCTCAAGGCTTACTCTATTCACTTACAAGTTCAGCTCGAGCTACTTTGTGGAACCTGCAGGAAATTTAAACCAAGTATTATTGAGTTTCATAAAAAGAGGAAAAAGCAAAGCTAACCTCTAAATGCCATTTTCATCTTTCTTTGAACTTAATGATCATTGCAAACATAAAGGTTTTTTTAAAGCTCCTTCTGATAAAACACTTGTTAAAACCCTTTTAACCTTGCTTGGACTTTGTCTTTGAGATGTTATTTATTTGTTACAAGACTTCAGGTATAATGAGCAAACATGGTCACAAACATTAGGTTACTGTGCAATGTCAGCCTGCAGAAGTGGGCACATAGTGGCTTTTTCCTTTCAGATTTAGAGTGTCTTTCTTCAAAGAATGATTAGAGTTTTTATACATTTTCAAGAAACCAGATGGTATATATTTATATAAAAAAATGTTTTTAAAAGAGGTGGGCCCGCCACAAAACGTCTGCTGATGAGTAAGTATAATACAACCATCCAGTATAGTAGTAAAGCAGATTCCTATAGTTACAATATCCAACAATATGTTCAATTTCTCACACCTATAAATACCTAAAATGTATAAAATTAGGTAAAAAATTAGATGAGCTAGCTAAATCAGATGATGAGATGAATGCTAACAATGAGAAAATCCTATCATCTTTTGGAAACATCACAGTGTCCCATTTCCTAAAATAAACAAACAAAAAAGAAGTTGTACTGCATCCTTTAATTTTTTAGATAGCTGTTCCCCAAGTTTGACCCAAAAACAGTTAGGTTTAGTTCGTAAACTAAATGTGCCTGCCTTTAAACAGGTAAGTTTATAAGATTCATTTTCCAATGCTTTCACTCTGTCCTACTATTGTTTGTAATCATCGCACTCTTAGGGAGAGTCCTTTTGTAACAATGAGCTAACATTAGCATCACCAGCTGGTAATGGTGTTAAGCCAAAAAAAAGAAAAGAAAATTATTTATTACTGAAAGTTTTTAAATAATTACTGAACCAGTATAAAGTATAAAATGTCTGTTGCTGCAACCCTGTATTGTTTACCTTATTATATTTTCTAGAATAGCTCATACGTTCAAACACGTGGCTAGATTATCCTGAATAACGGAGTTGGAGGTGACAGAAAAGGCCAGTGTCATTTGTGGGGTCAGATTACAATATCCATAAGTTTGATCTTTTATCATTATAAGATTTTACCTTATGAAAATAAGTCACATTAAAACCGTCAAATCTGAGGGAATCTTGTGAAAAAGCATTCACTTGTGCCATCAGCCACATTTTGAGAGCATAAAAATAAAAAGGCGAAGAAAACACAGACATGTACATTCATTTTACTATTTCTTTTTTTTTTTTTTTTTATGTTGAAGTGAGTTTGATGTGAATATCTGTCAGCATCCAGCTGAGTGTCATTAGCTGCTTTTCTCTGAAGAAGAAAGTACAAACTTTTATGTGCTACCTTTCAAAAATTTAGACAGCTTCAGAAAGTTGTTTTTTCCTTCTTTTTAGAGGGGGGGGTGGTAGTACACTTCAATCATTAGTCTTTTAGGTGCTGCAATTTTTTTTTTTTTTTTTAATACATTCAAGCTTCTTTTAGATGCGTTTTCACCAGTAGCCTCTGAGCTATTACCGGAACATCTAAAAAGCCACAGTAGGTACAATCTTCTTGTCCCTAAACCTAAAACGCAGCCCTAAAGCAGTAACAAATGTCCTTACAAGTCATGATGCAAGAGTCAAAGAAATATGACAAATTTTCAAAATGCTTACATCAGACTATATTTCAGAAAGTAAAGTTATCCATTTTCAATATGGCTTGTTTTAATTCAGGGTCATAGGGGAGCTACAGCATATCCCAGAAGTTAGTGACATTATGAAATCAATAATTATTTGAGCTTTACAGAGAAAGGAAATGACAAAGAAGGAGTGACAAAGGATGTGTGTTTAGTCTAATGAAGGGATGCATGGTGGGAACAGGATGAAGAAAGTGTTGGTGAGAATAGAGACTGGAGGAGCTGGCTGTGAGGTGGATGAGGAAAGGAAAGGAAGCAGAGGAATGGAAGCATGATAAACTGATGGCACAACATCTGAGATGAGACGCAATTTTCACTCTCCATCCTTCCCTCCCACTCCCTCTCATTATCACTGTGTCCTCGCAACCTGATCTCACAGAAATATGTTAAATAACCACACTTATTTACGTGTTTGCAGCACATCATTGTTCAAAATATGGTCCTAGAACAACAAAATAAAGGCACAAGTTATGTTTTCTAACGCAGAAGAAGATGGCTTTAATATTTTTATTGTAATTTCACTTAATTAACTGTGGTCTGCTCTCATGGCTTACATGATTTCTTACAAAAAAGTAATGTATGGATATCGTACTTATCCTATGAAACTCTGAGCCCATCAGGGCAATGATAAATCAAGAGATGCTATTTTGTGATGTCTGAAGAACTTTTCTGGTTCCAAAGCAACAACAATAAAGGCAGGAAACCTGACAACTGACTCTTGCAGAGCGTAAATCTTTAGCATTAGGTGCCTTTTTTATGATTGACCTGTATGATTTGGATTGCTGCTCAAAGCCACAAGAGCATTTCATTTTGGAGTCATGGTGCGTGCCGGCTTGTGATAAATGTTTCTCTTCAAATGACTCTTTGCTTGAAACTCACCGACAACATGACATTCTTTAGAAATCATCAGACACTTCATAATCGCTTCCTTTATCCACACTGCTTCTTGCTTCTTCTATCTTCAGCCTCTTCTCACATCTTTCACTGCCCGTTTTCTCCTTTTTAAATTGCTTTTTGAATTAAGTGCCAAAATGATTACCTTTTAAAAGTAGACTACATATGCCCTCCTAAGAAAAAAAAAAAAAAAAGCTTTCAAAAACAGCTTACAACCAATTTGTAACTCATATGGTGAGAAGCCCAACACTCACCAGCAGGTCCAGCAGGTTTCGGTGTCCTGGGGATCTGATCTTTTCTGTGTCTGTTGTAACATGACCACCTTTGTCTGATAGATCATTCAAGTTCAGCTTAGGCTGGACAGCACAGCTAACAACACCGCTTGGGTTGACATTATCTGATTGGTTGTCTGAAAATGTATAAAAATGACACCACATTTCTAGAAAGAGTATATGTTTTTCAAATTCAAAGCGCTGGGAGCGGACATACAAAAAAAAGGTGGCACACACTGAAAGCTCTGGCTACACGTCAGATGCCAGATAATAGTCTGTATTTGGTTTGAACAAATAAAAGAAAATATGCTGTTGCTCAGAAAAAAAGCATAAGAATTAGGTTCATACAGGCACTTCGTTTATTCATATTTTTTCCTTTTTATTATTTTCACAAGCCAATGTTATGCCAGTGTACACTTAACAGTAATCAACATTCAGTTCACACTGATAAAAATATGTGTTGTGGTCTGTGGGTTCTGGTTGGGTGTTTTGTTATTCTGGTTGATTTAAGTTCTGTTTCTTGTTTTATTTTGTAGATATTCCCCTTTTTATTCCGTTTGCTTCCTGCTCGTCAGCTCACCAGGTTTAATTAGCTAACTCACTTCACCTGTGTCCTCAGTGTATTTATACCACTTGGCTTCAGTTTCTCTTTTCTGGGTCGACACTGTTTTCTGTATTTGTCCAGTTCCTGTTTAATGTTGCTAAACCATCGGACCTGTCTCCTCCTGCCTCGTCTGCCTACATTTGGATCTATGTTCCAGACAAGCTGTGATAATATGACCCTGTAAAGCAGAGGTGCCCAAGTCCTGTCCTTGAGATCTACTATCCTGGAACTTTTAGATGCAACCCTTCTCTAATACCTGAATCAAATGGCTCAATTCCCTCATCCACCTGTCATTCAGCTCTGCAGACGCTTGGTAATGAGCCAGTCATTTAATTCAGGTGTGTTGGGGAAGGGTTGCATCTAAAAGTTGCAGGATAGTAGATCTTGAGGACTGGACTTGGGCACCCCTGCTGTAAAGCCTTCATGCCACATATAAAGAAAATTATTTATTTTTTTAACTTTTATTGGACCTTTTGCAAAATTTAACCTTTTTATTTTTTTATGGCTAACCGTTTATATAAACACTGGAGCCAATCAATTTGAAAAGAAGTACCACGGGATTGTTTATAACAGCAGAACATCAATAAATTTACCTGGGGCAGAGGGTATGTAGATGTGTACTGGTGCAAATGTCTCAGAAAGTCATACATTATATTATATTTGAAAATTAACCATGTGACATTTTGAACTCAAATCAAAAATCCAAAATGAACTACTTCCTCTTTTTCATGACCTTGTTTCTACTTGAACGATAGAGACCACTGTCACTAAAGCAGATGCATGTACATCCTTGTGTTTATTTGCTAGTAGTAACCACCAAGGTATTAAAAACTATGATTGAAGCTATTTCTGAAAGAAATATTTTTAATGCATAGGCTCTTCTGTTTTATGAAAACAGTTATATTAGAGACCTGACAGTCTTTTTTTTTTCTACTTCACCCTTGGAAGGAAATACCATTTCTTACCATGCAAATGTTGCTATTGCCATATTAAATAATACAAAAATGACTCTATATGAACAAACACAAATTACTTCAGATTTTTTTTTCTATAATTTTTTTTTTTACATCTTTTTAAAACCACACTTCTATAATATATTCAAAAGGCCCTGACTGTCACAGTTCATTAAAGGTTTGCAAGCTTACTATCATCAACCAGCCTCCCCCTGGTCTTTTCTCCTACTATCTACAACATTTTCATATGATTAAAACATATTAACCAGCACAAGTCCAGTGTGCATTAGTCTCTCAACTAACTTCAGACTAACTAAATATAACTTCAGCAATCAATAAAAGAAGGCAACTTAAAAACAAGCAGCAATAGCAAAATGCCAGAAGAAGGCCAACTAAGAAAACAGAGCAGCAGCTGTGTGGCAAAATCTGTTGTGGAATCAGGGAGGATGATAAAATCATACAGTAAATGACACATGTGAGGACAGTCAGTGAAAGCACAGCTGTTTGAATCAAGGCCAAAACATAAGTTCAACTTACAGATGTTCTGTCTGAGCTTTCCATCCCCGAAGCTTTTAGCATGTACATCTCACTCCTTTACAGATTTGTCCTTATACCCAACTTTTCTTTTACTTCTCCACAATTCTTTTTCGTGCTATTTGCTGTGGAAAGGTTGCTGTGCAGTTCTAATAATGCAGCTGTATTACTATTTGGGGACAGTATGAGTTTATAGTTCTTACACCTGTCTCTACAGTGCAAATGATTGGTTTCCACTGCAATGCATACCAACAGGGTGCAAGACACCCTTCATTAGAAACATTTTATAGTGCCATGAGAACAAATTGCACTCAGTTTATGTCCATCATATAAAAATAGCTCAGAAAGTTCACAGAAAATTTAAATGACACTTCATGTTCATGCACAACACTGATAGGAACGTCCAACTATTGTGTGAGAATGTTTTTTTGATCCTACCCTTAAATTGGGAAAGACTCGTGAGATGATATGCAATTTTGCAATTTTCTAGTACCCTTTCCTTCTGCATACCTGTCAACATGATGCATGTTTCATGCCATAAAGCTCTGTTTTATTTTTGTCTTTTAACTGAAGGAATGCAAATTCAACATTTTATTTATCACCATTACTGTTTGTATTCCTTTTGGGGCTACGTAGCCTCATTCCTAACGTTGGGATCTGTCCAATTGTGGACCCAGCAGCACTCATTTTCTCTACCCAGGAATTGGAGCAGTTGAGCTCTTCATGTAAAGACTTGACTGTATGTCTGTATGACCCCTCAGGCCTGAGGGAAAACCCACCAACGCTCTTCTGCTTACAAGTGAATTTAATGCAAGGCCAACCAGCAGAGGTTCTCGTTCTCCTGAGTCTAGGTTTCTGCTGGGGTCATAGACTTTATATATTATATTTTCTGCTCCATCATAGTGAAATAATCTCCAACCTTTTTTTTTTTTTAGAGGCAGTGTTCAACTTGGTCATGAATGTTATTACTTTGCACAGCAGTCAGTGGTGTGTCTTTTAATCTTAATTTGTGTCTCTACCGTGTGATACAGTGATAGGGAAGTTTTGCTCACTTCACTGTTTCTCTGAGATCAGAATAAGAGAAGCTATGTCGCTGTTAATATGGTAAGCATTACTGCGTAAGGTCACATGGAGAGATTACATCTGTTCACTTAGCATATATTACGTTGAGTATAATTTTAAATGACATCTAAAATTAAACTCAGGGTCGCTAATATTGATTCATAGTCGAAAATAATGAGTTCAGATATTAAAATTTACAAATTCATCCCCGAGATTTAATGTAAAATAAATAAAAATAATGTGGATGTCAGTAACTGTCTTAGGAAAACAGCATGAGGCTGCGTTTGATAGTCAAAAATAGTTATTCTCTTACTGTGAAGCAAAGGATTTTCATATAATCAATGAAGTAATCTCTTCCAGAAAGAATCAGTGAAATTCAGAAGATCGTTTGAATATTACTGCTTGGCCACAGATGAAGTAGCACTCCACTTTTTTTTTTACCTCAACAGGATGCTGCCACTGTAATTTCTGGTGCAGAGCCAGTTCTACCTTTGTGCCTTTAGAGAATAGATTTGAGAGCCAAACATCATGCTGCATTTGGTAGTAGAAAACTTCAAGAGAAATTGGTTTTGAGATTTCAACAAGAAGCCTGTTTGTGCTGCCAGTTCCACTTAAAATGACAGAAAATGTATTGTGTCCACCCCTCTCATGACCGCTGATGTCTCTGGCTACAGCTTTAGGACTTGTAGTTTTGGGCAGCCGTTCTGGTTTCACTAGAAATGTATCCATCCATTTCTTAACTAGAAAAAAATCTGTTAAAGTGCAATAATTGTACAAGCAGTGTTAGTTGCTGTCACCTCCCTTAGAGCTCTTGTATATGTATATTTTGGCTTTTCCAGTGTGCTAAACAACCTGCCATTCTATTGCTTCCTGAGTAGTTTTTTATATGAAAAGGACCCTTATGCAACCTGCATTATAGAAGGCAAGTGCAGGCAGGCTTGCCATTATTTGTTCTAATACCATAACATAGATCTTAATAACGTTAATTAAGTTAATAAGTTAATTATTTTGTTATCACAAGAAAATGAATCTTATTTCCGCATGATAAAACAATAATTTATAGCACTAAATCTAAAGATAACCTCTTACAATAACTTGTAATCATGAGAATACAAGCTTTCTTTTCTCAGAGAAAAGAGCAGTTTGTGTGTTGCCACAAAGTTAAATTGTTCATTGTTACATTTAGGATTAATAACTGTATATAACCGTAACCTACAACTATAAGGCTTGCATTTAAAAACAATATTGACATGATAACATTTATTCCATTATCGCTAAATAATCCTTTTTGCCTTAGATCAACCTTGTTTTGTGAAAAAATATTTATTATTATATATATTGTTTTTTGGCTAACATGGTCAGTGTTGGCTTCTGTATTGCAGAGCAGCAAATAAAACACACACACGAGCTAAATTCTTCTCCATGTTTCCTGAATGTAAATAATGTTTTACTAATAACAGCCACAGTGGTGTGTTTTCAGCTCTCTGCTTGTTTTTAGTGAATCGGAATAAATAAGATATCTAATAATGTCACTTTAGTTATTGTTCAGTCACATTTAAATCCTGCCTTGGTGCTGAAATAATAGATTGGATTAGCCTTGATGGAAGTTTGATTTGACACCAAATGAAAATAAACACTTCATGTTTTTGAAGACAATATTGACCCTGCCTTCAAAGAGACATCATTCATTTATATAGAAGTAATCCGCTTTATTGTCACATTGCATGGTGACTGGAAACATGGAAATTTTATAGCAATTAAAAACTGTAACTTTTTACAAGCTTCCTGTCAATCATAGTAAATCCATTGATAATTACACACCTCCAGTGTAGTAAAAATACAGATTATTTATTTATATTTTAATTGTAAGCTTTAATAAAGTCATCAGAAAGACTTAAAAGTCATTTTTTTAAGAAAGACTGATAGTGAACATAATTACAGAAATCTTTAAAAATCAATTGAACGTTTCAAATCTAAGATTATGTCTAACCCTTTTCTCACAGATAGTAAAAAACAATTTACAAAGAAATTTGTTTTGAAAGCGTAACGTGTTCAAGCAGAGAAACAGCTGGACGTAAGAGAGATAATGTGATAAGATTGGGTGGAAAATCAGCAGTGATTGATTCATTTTCCCAGTCCAAACAAAGATTGCTACACCTGGCTGATCTATCAACCTTTACCCAACCCTGTATTAGCAACATCACTTAAAGTACCATTTATGTATCCACTTCTATACTGACTTGACTTTTGAGAATAAATCCATACATCACTGTTGTTTTCTGTGTTCCTTTCTTGGTCAAATTGCATAGCTGTGATTGATTATGTGACATCATTTAAAGTATGTTTGGTCCGTCATCCCATAATCATATCTGTACCACCCTGTGCTGCTGAACTGCTGAGTTTTTTTTTTTTGTTTTTTTTTTTCTGAAAACCTTTGTATATTGCAATGAAACTCTACCATGAGCCAGATTGTCTTTTCTCATAGCATAAATTACTATGCTAAATCTAGCATGCCCTTTAGCTATGCATGCTGCTTTGTGTCAACAGAATTATGTAAAAGATGGCACCCAACCTGCTTTTCATAATGCTGCTGATTGCTAGCTCCTATTACTTGACTTCATATTGATTTCACGACATGTCAGCATGTGATCGTGATTCATGGGAGTTAAAAGTGCTGTGTCAACATATTCGCTCCCCCTGATCCAACAAGACTTGATGCTGTCCTTGGGTCAGGTTTGTAACTTTAACTGGAGTTTACAGCTGTCGTTATAGCAGATTGATGACAAAGAATGTCAATTATGGATGTATGGAAGACATATCACATCCCAGATCAGTATTATTTACATGCACTCTATTGATTTTAGATGCCTTTACTGATCTTTAACCTGCAACAAGGGCAAAGCCCTGCTTACACGCTACTTTAAAATCCTGTCTTAAAACACAACTTGAACAACATTCATTTTGGAACTAGCGGGAAACAAGTATTCATTTAGTAATTTTGTCTGTATTATGTATAAAGATGTGTACAGTATAAATAATAAATTATTCAAAACATCACTTTTTCAGATGTTTATGTTTAGATGTACAACAGGAGGGGTTGCATTCCACAATTTAATAATAATATGAGTATTTAGTATTCTCATTTTTCTTCATACTTGAAAAAAATCAATCCGAGTCATGTGAGTCATGTGTTAACCTCACAGGAAAATATATTTAAGCATTAATTGAATTCATCTTTAAATCATACAAATTGAATATGCCATGCCATCCTTAATACCGCAGATTTTTCACCACACACCCATGTTTCACTTTAAGTGTTATCATTTTGGTCAAGTGCCACATTTGTATGTTAACATCAAAAGAATATTCTTTAAAAAAAACAACAAACAAACAAACAAACAAACAAACAAGAACACCCAATATAAATGCAACATTTTTTTCAGGTTTAATCTTTAAATTTATTGCTATTTTATGGCTGTAAAAATAGTGAGTCGTGGTTTTATTTTTAGGTAAAGCTTTTTTTTTATCTTTGTGACACTAGAATGAATAAATGAATGAATGAATGAATAAATGAATGAATGAATGAATGAATGAATGAATGAATAAGATAAACATGTTTTAATCCCCTGAAAAAAAAAATGACATAAATAATTATATTGAAAACCTAAATGAATATCTTGTCATAGTAAAACAGTTTCTGATCTTATTTGTTCATGCAGTTGTTTCATCTGAAAAAAAGATTCATAATGTTTGTTTTCCTGCAATGATTTCAGGGGTGTAAACCTTTTGTTGCGCAGACAATGTTCTCTGTAACCTAAAATAATGCAGCTATGCTTCTAATTTACAATAAGAAGGGTTGAGTACTTCCTGGGGTATTTTCATACAGCTAGCAGCCTGTCCTTCAATCCTTATCATGTTGCCATGGAAACAAGAGAAGAACAAAAGAAATAAATGTATATTTTTTTACAGTACAAGAACCTTTCAAGTTGGCTGAGTACCATAATTTCAGAAAAAAACATTTTTTTTTTTTTTAACTATTCAAAATAATCACACAAGTAATGAAAATATAGGAAGACCACTGATACCCATGCCTTCCTGCTTGTGTAGGCTACTTAAAGAATAAAATAAAAAGGGGGAAAAAAATCTAAAACATTTCAAATTGATCAGTGCTTTCACCATGAACCTTCAAAGTACAGTTGGCTCAAAAAGATGGATAATAAATGATGAGGACATACTGCAAATTTCATCAATTTATCAACTTCCTGGTGATAAAGATGCGGTTCTATCTAGTTCAAATAAGGGAAGTGAAGTGTTTTACAGTATAGGTGCAATAGCCTACTAATTGCAACAATAAAGGATGGTACAGTCAGACGTAGTTAAAATTTCTGCTGAATATGTTTCTCCGGAGGCCATGATGCCCCCACTTTAATAACAACACAACACAAAAAGCAGAGTGATGAAGAAAGATTTAAACAATAAGTCGGTGACTCACATTATCCCAGTGGAATCTTTGGAAACCCAGTACTGGCACTTAGAGCCCTGTGTGATTACTTTATCTGAGGTCTCTGCACAGTTATTTAAAGCACTGACTGAACTGTTTTAAACCAGGGAGATTGTTGCTAAAAAAAAACAGAGGTCCTAATAGTTTGTAGTAAGTGTTTACAATGCCCTGGGACCACTTCTTTTCGTCAAAGACAACAGTTGTTAGAACTCTGTATAGAACTTGAGAGCAGCATGGTATATGCACAAGCCAAATTTGATGTTGTTTGAGCTTGTGTGTGTGTGTGTTGAGAGGGTGATGGGAACATTTGTAAGTCAAAATGCAATAAATAATTGAAAAAATGATGTTTTCCCACAGTTTTTCTTCTTTATATGTTTGTCATTACTTGAGAGGCTATAGGCCTTCTCACCCTGAAAAGCTGTCATGGAAACAAGAGAAGATCAAACAAAGAGTGAATGAGTGTTTTGAGATGTAATCAATCTATAGCAATAAAGGAGCACAGTTGCAGCTAGAGTGGGTTGGATTATGAGAGAGTAGAGCTGCATGAAAAAAGCAGAGTAACAGTCTGGTGCATAACAAAAAATCCTTCCTACTCTGTGATTTCAAGCATTTTTTCATTATCCTTTGACTTACAACAGGCCTCAAAGAGTATCTACCTACTTTTACCTTACTTGTATAGTATATTCTTTTAAATTAACCCATAAAGGCCCAACCCATGAAAAAGAAAAGTCATTTTTTTTATTTGAGGTCTTTATTTGGCCCTTTAACGAAATGAAACAAAAAACAAATGCCATTTATTACCATGTGATAGTTTAAAAATATTATATTGTGGTTTTCTGCTTCTGGGTATCTATTAGGGAACAGAAGACAAGTATCAGATTGTGTTCAACAGGATTTTAAGCAAAGTTTATACCATAAATTGAAGCAAAATGTCTCAGAAACTGTATGTGACAAATATGTCACGTCGGGCTCTTATGGGTTGAACTGCTTAGCATATCCACACTGTAATACAGTCTATCATGTACATGAGTACACGATGCATAAAGACTCTTACATGCAGGTCTTATTATATATATTTAATTAGTCTCGTGACCCTAAATAATCAGCAGTCAGGTTCAGCTTTAAGATGAATAAACAAAACAATAAGACTGCATATCATAATTTAAATCATAACCTAATAATGAGTTTTCTGTATTGTGATTACCGTATAGCCTTATCACAAACAACCTGATATTTACACACAGCAAAGAATAGCAAAGACTATTAAAACCTTGCATTTTTTATACATAGTACATCCCTTCATACACAATTATGTCAAGCTTGACATTAGTCAACCACTGTGAGTTGATAACTTAAAACACTGTTATTAAACATATGCAATTATTATGCTATTCTTCATTAGTGACAGATAAATCTCAGCACAAAGATACTCCAAATTCACAACACAAGATGAGCAACAGTACAAAGGATGCTGACATGTGCATGAAATATATTTTAAAGGTATGTGCTGCAGAACTAAAATGAATTCACTGATAAATAACAAGTTGACATCAGAAAATATCACATGCATTTGGTTTCCCAAACTGATGAACAGAGCTTGTGAAATGCACACGAAATGAATGGGATGTTAATATCCTGAATATATAAAAGTACCTATTGAATTTTAATAGATGAATTTAAATATGTATGCTGGAAAGATTTTTGGATGAAAGAATCTAAGATTGTTTGAAGTCAATGATCTGTTTCAAATAAAGATTTTTGAGAACATAGATCTATGAGCAGACTGTACAAGTCAGTTCTCAACGTTGAAAACTTGGTCACAGTCCCATTAGATTCATATAAAATCAATCAAAATATGCATTTTAATAGGTATTTTGTGGGATAATTTAACATCCAATTTTTCTGTATCGGTGCAGTCACATCAACCCGTCATTGTGGATGTGTTTATACACACAGCAAAACTCCTGACCATTTACTAAGTAAGAAAATATTCCATTTACACTGATACTAAATTGATCATAGGATGTTCTATTCATCATCCCATGCTACAAAAACAGTCTGATTAATCACTCATATTCAAACTGTCATCTGATGATGCAATGTCTGTACCCAGACAAAGCCTGTATTATGTTCTCATAACCAGGGATTTTTACTCAATTTTCACAATATGAATTTCACCCAGACTTCTTTTTAAACTAAAACTTCCTTTTTAACACTGGAATGTTAAAAAAAAGAATGTTAAAGAAATGATTCACTTTAATCCAATTTGATAATAACGTGATAGTTTCAAGTTCACTCCAGTTCCAATTATAACTGTATGTGTAGCTATGAAATATTTAGTTCACTTTTGCATTTATCAGACCAATTAATCAAGGAAAACTGACTTATTAAAGTATAAAATGTATCTGATTTGGAGACATTGCTCATAAATCCGCAATGTAATTACCCATCACCTTTCATCTTCCTACACAAACTGACCGTGACCTTTGCATTTGAGACGAGGCAAGGGATCCATCAAATACGTGACTTGGTGCTCTCTAGCTGGACATCATTCAACCACCTTTGTCTTGGACTGTTGTTGGGCAGCGATGAGAAACAGTGACCTTTACTGCTGCTCTGAGAAACCAACATTCACATGGTCATATTTGCATAAGTACCCCTACCTGAACGTAATTAGTCAAATAACCTTGAGTCAGCCAGTTGAATGAGGTGTGACTAATTATCTGCCTTTTGTGCTGATACCTGTATACTGAGCCAGAGGAACACTGAAAACACAAAAATAAATATCTAGATTGTAGAGTTCTAAAACCCTTTTGTCAGATACTTAAAGCAGACAGTTTATGATGGCACAGTTATACATGCAAAACAACAGCCTATGGACTGTACATCTTTATTTAGGCAAAGCTAATATACAAATAGCAAAAAGACATTGTTGTTTATTGGTTAACAAATACAAGAAAATGTGGACTTTAACATCAACAGTAAGACATGTCAAATCAAATATGTCAGATAATAAATAATGTCTGTTTTGTGGCTCTCCAACAGTATTTCAGTCATAATTTTATGGAAAAGTCTGATTTGCTGATTTATTGTGGTCTGATTGAAATGTAGGAAACCTGCTGAGTGCAAACATTCTGGCAAGAAATGGCAAAGCAATTACTCTGCATCTAACTGATTTGAGGGGTGTAAGTGATTGTTTAGTCGAGGATACCAATCAATATAAAGCCAATATTAGAAATTACTACAAAATGAGTACCTTTATGTGAAAAGTTCAAATATTGCTGGGCAAAAAGCTCTAAACTTCCACGCTGTCGTGATAGTTTACTGTAAATGTATGTGAAATGTATTGAGCATAGCAGCAGACTGTATCCTTAAAGTTGCAGTGGAAAGGTCAGATGGACACATAAGAAACAAAATAAGAAATTTATTCAATTATTACCAAAGTAAGACCAAAGCAAAAAGAAAAGCAAGACTCACATAAATCACATCAGCTTCAGCAGATATATGCTGTAGACTTTGAAACATAGAAGAATGAAAACTTCAGCCATCTGTGATTAAACAATAACATCTGCTTATGAATCACACTGTCTAATAAAACAACACAAAGACGTTATCAGTAACTAATAAAGGGACCTTATTCCATCTTAAGGGTGTTTCCTATCAGTACAGTATTTATGTAGTGAAAAATTATTTAGGCACTGTCTTAAACATTTACATTTGCAAAAGAACAAATCTTGTTTTCTAGAAGCAACAGAGGTTAGCTTATTTTTTGATGATGGCTGTTTCTGAGTTTTTTGTGTTTTTGATATCATTAGTTGAAAATATTCCTCATTTTAAGCAGATTTCTGTCATCGTTTTATACATTTAATACTTTGCTGATTCTAATATATATTTTTGGCTACAAGAGAAATTCTTTCTCTAGTTCACTGAATGTGCTTTACATATATGAAGGGGAGCTGACAATGAAGTTATCTTTGACTACTACTTGAGTAAGTGTAAAGGGATGTTTTTTTTTAATTGAATGGGCTCTGAAGAGTACTTATGGACAGTCAATGTCTTACCTGCAGTTGGCAGTGATCTGAGTATTCTCAGTTTGACGATTCGGGAAGCTAAGCTAACAACTAAGCTAACAGCTCATGACAGGGCTAGAGAAAGGCAAATTTTTACCATCTACAACTCAAACCTCAAAGATTCCATTGCAGTTTGAGTACAAACTACATGTGTAGTGAATTTCATGCCATCACTTTTGTATTACACAGTTGTTTCCTTATAAGTTGTTCATTTACAATGTTGTTTCATGTCTGTGTTTGCTCAGTAGCTGCCCTAGTATTCTGTTAATCGACTGCGACTCACATTTCCACTTGTGAAATCCTAAAAAATCAACTAAAAGACAAAAATAATAATAATAATAATAATAAAAAGTCTGGAAAAAGAACGATCAATACCATCTGGTAAATCTAAGCAAAAGTAAAGACCGGAAGTAAGCTATCCGTTAGGTTTGACATGACTACTGATTCAGGTGATCAGTAACCGGATATGTTGGGCAACACTGTGTATTCAATGAGGCAAATCAACACAGACACTAAAGTGTGTTTTTCTGATGGTTGAGTCAGTTTCATCAGAAAGCCACTAGTTGACTCATTTATCTGGCATGGGCTAATCAATTGAGAGTTTGTTTGTTTCTTTTTATTGTCAGATCTTGGCACTTTTTCTTTGTAGCCCCCTTAAACATTTACAGGATTAAGCCTTTCAATAAAACTTGCAGGAATTGTTTTTCTTCTTCGGCATCACTGGAAACAGATTGGGTAGAACGAAGCCCCTGCATAATTTCTTTTTTTTCCCCTCTCAAGCATAAACAATATTTTAATAATAAAAGATAAAACAGACTTAATAAACCCTGGACTCTGATTAATCAACCATTTATTCATCACATATTTTGAGGTCAAGGTAGGCTACATATCAGAAGGTTTCTGATAATCTGCACTTTTTGAAATCTCTATTTGCAGGCTGTAGACACTATGGCCTAAGGGACAGAATCGACTACAAACAAATGAATCAGCCATGCATTCCAATTAGATCTCTTTGACAACATATTCTCTCACACACTTTTTGTAGTGAGAATTCTTACCATGCACAAAATAACCCTTTACTCCTACCACATCAGGGGAAAATACTGAGAGGCAGTGGTCACATGGGAATGAATCAATAAGTCAGATAGGGGTCACCGATAAGCATTTGTTGGATAAAAAATAATCAATTTAGCCTTGATAGTTGTGCTTCTCCTGCTGAATCTCTGCCTGTACTGTGGGAGATGAGCATAGTAGGAATACATAAATAAATAAGCAAAGAGCTCTATGAAACTGACC
This sequence comes from Melanotaenia trifasciata, assembly GCA_037177355.1. Taxonomy (NCBI): domain Eukaryota; kingdom Metazoa; phylum Chordata; class Actinopteri; order Atheriniformes; family Melanotaeniidae; genus Melanotaenia; species Melanotaenia trifasciata. Next base: position 16,046,240 of record JBAFTB010000011.1, on the reverse strand, counting down.
ACAAGTACAGGATGAGTAAAAGCAGAGCAAAGAGAAGCTGGCTGCTGGTCAAAGTGGTGGTGAAAAGCTGTATCTTTCATCAAACACACTATAGTGTTCAGCATTGGTAAGTGAGGCTGTCTTCCAGCTTATAAAATCTGCATCCCATTAGTTCAGCACTGCTTTCCTCCTCACCATCACCTATTGAATTAATAACCACAAGATGAGACACTGACAAAACACTCATTTATGTCCCACAATTGGGAAATGTACAGATTGTTAGTACTTATTATTTCACTCAATTGTACTTTTATTTCAACCTCGGATGTTTTACAGCATCTTTGCTAACTATAATTTTCAAAAATAAGATTTTAAGCCAGAGCTTCATCACAGTTGCAAACTTTAACACCGTTATTCAATAAGAGTGCAGGTGTGTTTATGAGGCAAATATTGCTTTTTGTCAGACTGTCAGTTTTTTAGTTCTTTCAACTCTTTTATTGCCTGTAGAACGACCCAGTTCTACACAATGACTGCGACGCACCTGTGTGCCACAGCTATACAAAAAAAAAAAAAAAAAAACAGCATTGGTAAGGATTTTAAGCAGATGTTAAAAACTAGCACAGCAGGTAAATTTAAATTATTCACCACTTCCAGATCAAAGACAAAGGCGTTATCTTGGAAATGATAGTACCACATTAAGGCATACAACAGAAAAAGAAAATTCATGGATAAGGTCATGTTGTCTTTTAAGCATGAATTGCACAAGATGTCAATTGTTTTTATATTTTATTTATTGCTTTTCCTAATTGAATAAGTAAAACAGCAATTTTTTCTTCTAAAAACTGAGAGTGTAACGTTGCTGTAGAGATGCAGATGCAAATGACTCATAGCAGCTCTGAGTATCCGTCCAATCTTAGCTCGTATTTTGAAATCCCATGATACTGACATAGACGCAACATGGCAGCAGCTAGGGACTATGTCTGATTAAAAATGACAATAACACCTGACAAGGACTAACAACACCCCAAACTGAGCTCAAGTGTTGTATGTGCACGAAGCTATTTTTGCCTAACTTTGAACAGGTAACAGATTGTTTAGTGTCTCTTTAAACTGTGTTCAGGCAGGAGAGAAACTGATTCCCATCTATGATCTTGAATAAAGTTAACAGGAAAAAAGTTGCTTTAAGACTATGCAGAACTCAACATTTTGTCATGTGAAAAAAAATGTGTAATTGTATGATCTAAACACTTTTTGCAGCCAAAGTAAATTTTGACTCTAAACTGCTGAAAGCTTGAAGAAAACATTTTGACTTTCCTGCAAATACTAAAACAATGACTGTGTATCTACTCATAAGTTAAAGTAATAAAATATCTTTGTTTAATATATATATATCCTGCATGTTTGGGACACTGAGCCCAATCCTTCCAAACAAGTACATATTTAAATACCAGCTTGTCTTGGTGCAGCAGGCTGCAGTGAGAGATTTAACTTCCTGTGGCACACAGCCATGGAGTACAAGAGCCAGAGATGTGCATCAGAAGAGATCAGGGGAAAAATCTAGTGGTGTAGAGAAGTGACTCCAACTTACCGTGTTTTTATGAGTTAAAAATATAAACTGAAGTGTGATTTAAAAATGTTGGTATGACATAGATCAAATCACGTTGGTCAATGACTCTTGAGGAGAGGATCAGTGCCACTGCCCCCCCAAAAAAGCCTTCTATAGCTGTATTGCATGGAGCTCTTTTGATCGAACATCTAATCTAAAGAAAATTGTGTCATGTAAATGCCTCAGCTTATCCGATTAGCATTGACCGACTTTCAACCCGATCGAGAGGGGTGGTTTAAACTGTGGTGTATGTTGTTTCTATCATGCTTGAACCACGTGGTGATTAGGTATTGTAATGAGTTTCAGGGAAGATTATTGCAAACTGAAAGAGTTAAGGATGATAGATCATATAAAAGGTGGAAAGGCTCAAAGTAAAATAAAAAAAGGACGCTTTTTAGCCTTTTCCTAGAATAGCACATATTGTGCATGTCAAAAGCATTATGACAGTATTAAATCTTTCCATCATGTAAACATACAGCTGATCAGATTACTTTTTTTAGTGCCCATGTAAACATGTCAGCTGGAATCTCTGATCTCTGAAAATAAGTGTGGAGATTTTTGTATTGTGCTACTAACAAAACTGACGAAGATCTGCATTTACTAACAACATATTAGCTTTATTTCATCTTGTACACTGCTTAACCAAAGGAGATGAGAAAGACTAATGTAGCAGTTGTTGAATGCATATAATTGCAAAATAAAACAGCTGAACAGGAAAAAGGGACTTCAGTCAGTAGTTAAACTCAAATACAGTAAAGTTGTAATATGAAAGATGACGTAACGAATGAAAAGGTCAGATGTCTTTTTAACCATCTTGTAAAAGCTTGTAGGCACCCCAGCCAACTGACATTGCATGACTACTGGAGTAACAGCTTATCCTACTGATAATGGGATGTAAAATTTTGTTTGTCTTTTTATATATCTTTGCCAGTTTTTCTTTTATAAAAAGTCATGTCCACAATCTTTCCTGAAGCAAAGCACACTATCATTTTATCAGAACTACCTAGAGCCAACACATGAAGGACACATGGACAATTACATCCACATGGCACACATGTGGAAAAAAAAAAAAAAAGAAAAAACTTGCTATGGTAAAACACTAAACATAACCATAACCAAGGTTCCACAGTGTCACACCCCCACCAGTCCTTGTCACATTCTGCCCAGCCAAACGCCACAGTAATCACTCCCTTAATCATCTGCACCTGTTCCTGATCTTCTCACCCTGCCACAGTCACGCCAGTCCAGCACGACAGCCAATCACTTTCCAGATCCATAATCAGTCACACCTGTCCCCAATCTCTTCACCAGTCCTTATATACCCCAGCACCACTTTCACTCCCTGTTGGACCTTGTTGTTGCATAACTACTGGACTGATCATCTTTCCTTCCCTGGCTCCATGTCTCCAGTATCTCCTCTGTTGGTTCTCCCAGTCATATGATCATTCCTCCTGTTCCTTCAATAAACCTGGTTAATCATTCTTCTGTCTCCAAGGGGTCCATTTGTAATACAAAGTGACAGCTAACTGTCTATAAAGTCTATATGGTCTATATGTCTATATGGTATTATTAGTGGAGACCTGCCTCATTATAGCAGGGTGGTCAGATGTCCTCTTTTATCTGGCCATGTCCAGTTTTTGAGAACTAAGGTATGCATCCGGGAAATTTAAAATTGTCCGGGATTTTGCTCCATCTTAGCCTCGAATATGTTCACATCGGATTTGTTATGTTTCACTCCCCACTCCTCCACATTATTATCCACACTGTCAGACAACGGGCAGGGAGGGGAGGGAAGAAAAGAGAGAGCCACAGTGCAGTATAGGGCTGGGTGATACTGCACATTTTGGTATCAGACCAGTGGGAAGTAAATCAGAGGCATATATTGCTGACACCGATACTTCTTGCTTGAAATTTCACAATCATTTAATGATTTTTACTTTAACTATTGATCATGACAAATAACAACATCAACGTGGCAATGTAAAAAAAAAAAAAAAAAACTCAGTTATACTTCTTTATTATAAATAAATGCCAATGGCTAAATATTGTGACACTTTACATTTACAAATTTCTCCATTTTATCCCAAAACACAATTTAAATCCAGCTCCCCATCCCTCTCTGTTTCTCTGTAGCTGGCCTGCACCACTACACTTGCTGTCTTTAAAGAAACTATTTCTGTGCTTCTTTCACTGAATGGTATGATCCTAGTCTTTCCTTGCACGTGATTGGCCACATGGTGTGGCAATCAAATAAAGTCTCATCCCATCTAAAGATTTGTCATTCCCCATTGGGAGTCAGTTCTTCTCATTAACTACAAATAATTGTCTCATTCATAATTACACCAGCACTAGGACCAACACATGAGGTTGAAATGGTAGTAAAAATTTATCTCCTGTCAATTTTTTCAAACCTTTTTTCGTTGATATAACTGGCAAACATCAAGGGAATAAGAAAAAGCAGTAGGAAAATTAGGAGGGACTGAAACTGCACATTTTCAATAAATATTCTGCAGAGATTGCAGAAGATACTCCATCTGATGCAATTTTATCACCGTAGCTCCATTTACTTTTGATCTGACCAAACGTCCAATAGAATACAAATGCTTTATATAAACCCCTCAGCTTATCTGATTGGCCTCAATGGGAAAGAATTTTTAAACTGATCGAGAGGGGTGGTTTACACTTTTTCACTATTGGCTCAGCAGGACAAAATAACCATGTGTACACTCATTCTGACAGTTTCTGTGGTGTATGTTGTTTCTATGCATGCTTGAAGCACATGGGGGTTAGGTGACATAATGTGTTGCAGGAAAGACTTGAAATATGGCGGCAACAAAGAAAGAGACTGTGGCCGATACAGTTTTGTTAAAAAACTGAAAGAATTGATGAGGATCTCAATGGTCAAAAGTTCCAAAAAAGGAAAAACAAGCTATTTTCGTCTTCCTCTATCAAATTAGTACGCATTGTGCATCTCAAAATCGGTACAATCAGATTAAATCTTTCCATCAGTCAAACACAGAAGTGATCGGATCAGTTTAATCTGATTTTAATCGGATAGATGAAATATTTGTTAATGTAAGCATATATGTTTATATATTTATAATATAGCTATATAGCCAGTGTTACAAAAAAACTATATCATATTAGTATGGTAAGATATTAGATATTAGTGGGATGGACTGGCAGCCTGTCCAGGACGTACTCTGCTTATCAGGTAGCAGCTGGGATAGGCTCCAACTAAAATATGAAGAATTAAGAAAATAAAAGTCACAAACTATAAACATTTTGTTGTCACAGTCACCCCATTGTCCTCATATTGATACATACAAGTAATATTACAGCGGAAAAAATTTAATTGTCATTCACTTAGCAAAGTTGCCACTGCAAGTAATTGTTGAATGGAATTAGCATTCTTTTATATGTTAAATGAGATGCAACACTGGACATCCTTTCCTTTGTATTTGGAGATTTTGAGCAGCTCTTATTATGGCTGCTTAGATGCTTTGGATCATTTCACTTATTTAGGAAGGTTTCTAAACAAAATAGACTAATTGACCAGACCTGTGGTCTCCATACTTTTGTCATTCTCTCCTTGTGTGGGTAGCTGACTCAAAAACAACCAAGAAGACTCTTGTTATTCTATAGCCACAATCATTTTAATCTCAAGTTTTTCCTTCAAGTAAAGGGGCGACTGTGTCTACTCTGGTAAAAATAATAATACTGGTAATGTTGGCAGTTGTTTCAGTTTTGGCTTATGTAGCAATTAACCCTGTAGAAAGTTTGGATATGTTCATTCAGACAACTACTCTATATTTTTGTGCTTTAAAAAGTCCTTCTGACAAGGTTAGCACTGGGTCTATCTCGTTGGCATCTCTAATTCCTATTTAAAAAAGAAAGAAGACGTCAGGGCATATATTGACAACAAACCAAATACATAGTTGTAAACTATCTGACATTACAAGCCCAAAGCTCTGCTACAAGGTCCACATTACAACACTGCAACCAGTTTGTTAAATGCTTCACCATAGGAGGAGTTTTCAGGAATATTGATTTTTAGGGACCAAACATTTGTGGATGATAGGTAGAAAATGGATTTTAAGAATATTTTTTTTCCCCTCGTCCCTTGCTCAAGACTTTTGTTCTTGTGTATTAGTCCTAAATGCTGTCAAACATGTATTTTTGTGTTATAATAAATGCATCAGCCAAATATCAGTCAATTACAAATCAAACCAAAACCATTTTAACACTATCTGAGCAATTTTGTGCCTAAATCTCATAGGTTATGAAAAAGAAAGCAAGTTATGAAAGGAAAGTAAGTAGTATTTAGAGCAAAAGAATGAGATAATCCTCCCAGTCTAGATGTACCATTCAGTCATGCAATTTCCAACCAAACAACCTCTCTAGCCTTCTAATGCAGTATTTTTATGCTTGTTCAAAAAGAAATATTATAGAATGATATTTGCTCTTGGCCTTTACAAGTGCTGGGGCTGCTGCGCTGCAGCATTGACGCTGATGGAAACTTGTGCATATATGTTAGATGCCACCTGCTTGACAAAATGGTCTTATGTGACATCTTGGATGAGAATGAGTTGGTGGAATATTAATGACTCTGTACTGACGAGTCTTGAGTAGGCATCTTAGTCATCCAGAATACATTAATATATATTCACTGTGTACATACATCTTACTATATGCCTCCATATCATAAGTCCTTGCTGTGACTTTACAGAACTACTGTATATTAATTGTGTCATGAACATTGGTTGTTCCTAAAATTTTACATTTATTTCTGAGGTATTCAAATGTGGACTCTTACAACATAATCCAAATGTAATTCACTCTCCTTTCACTGTCTGACATGAAACTGTCATGTCTTTAATTCACACTTTACATTAATCATGGAAAGCATGTCCTACTGGAGCAAAGAAGTGCCTAGTGTCTTTTAGCGTTGTCTTGATTGATGGCATTTATTTAAGAAAAACGGGCATTGATTTGTTTGGAAGTTTTTCTCTCTAACTTTTTGGGTGAGTCACTGCCCTGCTCTTGGAGTTTTGTTGACTATATAAATATTGTTTGAGATCTTATATCAAATCTACTGTTTTATTTAAGTCTTCAGTCTTGGGATATGATCTACAGTAGATCTACACCAATGCTATCCTGATAAACATGACAATGTGTCAGTGACATACGTTGTGTTGAGATGTAATGTCAATGTGTCATAATGTGTGTCATAATATCATTGATTAGAAATGGCATTTTTTTTTTGTTTTTTTTTTTTTTTCTTTTGCATACAATTTTACTGTCATGATTAAAAACTGTCTTGTAAAACAAAAAAGAAAATAGTAAATTAGTAAATAGTGAATTTGTTGTATTCCAATTTAAAAAACTAAGTTTTTTAGTGATTAATGCTTAAGTCTTAGATTGTGAAAACCCTAATCTACAGTAGGAATTGATAAAGGCCATTTAAAAAAAACACTATTGAAAGTCAAGTATTTTGACACTAAAAACTGCCCACTGTTACCACAAATTGTTATATTTGTTTACACATTCATTTCATTAGAGTTTCACTGTTCAGGTGTACAAATTGTGCGATGGCAGCATGTTAAAAGACAGATGTCAGGCAGTGTCACATCACATGGTGGAAACCCAAACCGAAGATTATTAAACTGTTTTCTTCATGATAGTTTATAGTTTAGTTTTGAACATTACCATATGTTAATTCTGACCATGACCACATACTTTCAGTCGAAGAAAGAAAAGATAGATATTGTACAAAACTGTTTTCCTTAATAATGAAATTGCAACATTTCACATGTGTATTTTACAACTTGTCATGATATTGTTTTGCTATTGTTTGTTCACCTAATAACAGTGAAAAAGATATTTATAAATCAAATGCCATGAAATTATAACTATATTTATACAGGTATACAAATGTTTTCATTGTTACAAGCACAAACATTTTAGTGTAGAGTGAATCCAAATATTTGTCTTAAGAAGCCATTAAAATAAAGAATTCACTTAAAACTCTTTAATTAGACATGTTTCAAGTGCCACTAATAAAAGGAATAAAAAGTATCGGCAGTCGTTAGATATCTTTTTTTCTTTCTATTTAATCTAGTGCAGTTTTGTGTTTTTAGTAAGAATTTATAGATCTGGCAGCTAAAATACCACTGAAATACCTGAAAATTATATTTAAAAAAATCATAAAAGGCAATAAATTCACTGCTTGAAGGATATTCATTGGGACATGGAGCTAAAAGTGCATCCTTAAAGGACAAACCACTGCAGTGTGCTAAACTGGCTCCCCATGGTAGAAGACAGTCCAACTGTTTGCAGCACAGCTGAGATGAGATGAAACTTTTAAGATTTTACTTGGAAATTGGGCCACTGCAGCTGGAAAAAGTAGCAAGACAAGTAAAGGTAATGTAAATAAAAATGAGTTTTTCTCATATTTATATTTATATTTATTTACCTCATATTTATAAGCTCGGTTAGGTGGAAAGGGCAGCACAGAACACTTCAGTGACTTCTGGTCATAAACAAATTCAGCAGTTCAAGGTAGAACTTTGGGTATAGTTTAGTGTAGTGGTCCCCAATCTATTTTCCTTGAGGACTGCCTTCATGCAAATACTAAAAAGCCACAGACCCCCCTGCCCCACACTGTGCTGATACCATGCTTGGTTTTATGCTTTCAAAAGTGAGATTCTTGCCATAAATAATGTATTCTGGCCAAATCCTGTCCTTCAATAAAACCAAAGTTAAATTAACAACAAATAGTCTTTTTTTTTTTTTTTTAAATAGGGAAATAGGGACAATGTGTAGACATTAATCACAATGGCTGTGAATGTTCAAAGCCTCAGGGGTCAGGTTGAAAACCACATGTAGTGTATCACATGTGGCACCATTAACAAATGTGTCCACAGTCAAGGCTACTACATTATGATGAGGAGTGTGGCCTACATTTCCTACATAAAACCTTTCTTATTTCCTTCCCATTGTTTTTTTTTTTTTTTTTTAGTCAAAGATAGGCAAGTGCCTGGGGGCTATGCCTATGCCCATGGGGCCCAGTCAGGCTCAGTCCAAAAGGGTGACCACCCATATAGGGGTCATAAGGGCTGGGGGCAATGCAAGCTGGGCATCGGCCAGAGGTGGGAACCCTGGTGGTCTGATCCTGGGCTGTAGAAGCTAGGTCATGGGATGTAGAACATCACCTTTATAAAAGAGAAGGAGCCTGAGCTGGTGCCCAAGGTCAAGCAGCTCCAGCTAGTTATACTTTAACTTACCTTGATGCACGGCTTAGGCTCTGGAACCAGTTTCCTCAAGAAGGACTGGACCCTCCTCCACTAGGCAGTTGCTCTCAGTGAGAGGTACCAAGCAAGTGTGGCCATAATTATTGGCTCCTGGGCATGCCAGTTAAGCATGGCAGGCCCAAATGTGCTATGATGGGCTGCTGAGAACATCTAGCGGAGATCTCTTTTACAAAGAGCACCAACCCCCATCTTCGGCAGAGCTTTAACCAGGGTGAGGCAGGGGACAGTGTGTCAGAGTTGGCTGTGTTCTGTAACCCCATTGTTGAGGCAGCCAACCAGAGCTATGGGCAAAAGATGGTTGGTGCCTTTATTGGTGGTAATCCCCAAACTCGTTAGTAGACTTGTATAGAGAGGGATGCTATCAAGCTGAAGGAGCTCTATTGGGTTTTAATGGTCACTGGGGCAAGCTCTTGGTTGTGTCCAAAGAGTTAGTTGAGGCCATAGAGAAAGACTTCTGGAGGGCTTCAAGGAGATTTTGCTTCTCCTTCCTGACAGCTCAGGAAGACGAAGCAAATGCATGATCAAGACTGTGAAAAGTTGGGATGGGGTACTACTGACTTCATCTCGGGATACTGTGTGGGTTGGTGGAAGGAATACCTCAAAGACCTCTTCAATTCAACTGACATGTTTTCTGATGAGGAAGCAGAGTCTGGGGACTCAGGAGTGGGCTTTTCTGTATTTGGGGCTCAGGTTGGTGAGGTAGTTAAAAAGCTCCTCTGTGGCAGGGCCCCAGAGGTGGATGAAATCCGCCCAGAGTTTTTCAAGGCTCTGCATGCTGTGGAGATTTCTCTGTTAAGTCCCTGTTGACCAGTGCACATAAGACTTTCAAATGACTTGCATGCAAAAACATTCATATTTGGAAATAAGGCATTAAAAATATCTTTCATGGAAAATGGATTCTAATCTGGCGCCAACTTATTTATGCCCGTAGGATTTATAAGTTCAATAAATCATTGATTGGCTGTTTCAGCATATTTTAGTTAGTTCAAAATAATATAAAAGAAATCAGAAATTTTACCAGAAATGTAAAAAAAAACATTTATAGTCAGGATTGTTTTAACAATAAGGAGGATTGTTGCACATACACACTGAAACAACAATTAGTTTTTTAATGCCTATCTACATTGAGGTGGACCACTTGCAGTACACTGATTATATCACTGTTGAATTGACTAGTAGTTTTAGTAGCATCAATAATTAAAATTTTGATCATTGTGCCTCTTATTGTAATTGATGTTAACAGCAATAAATCAAGATAAGTGTCCTGACATATGACTTAGATAAAACTATGCAGTACAGCTTATAAGCAATTAACATGAATAGATAACGATGAACAATGTGGAAAAAAACAAACAGAAAAGTGAAATAGCCCAATAAAATTCACACTACATGTGTTATTGCACATGTTCAGATAAAGCTGCAAATACAGAGACAAAGTGTACAATGTGTGTGTGTGTGTGCGTGTGTGTGTGTGTCGCTTGCTCTCATCTTATCAGGAAGCCCCAGATGGAAGAACAATATGTGCAGAAAAATGACAGTATGTACAGCATGCCTGCCCGTTATTGTCTTGTCTCTACATTGCAGCGATAATCATACACTGTTTTTTTGACAGAGGCTGTACATACAGATTAAAGTTTTAAGGGTATACATCAGTTTCATACATAGCCTACTTCAAAATGATTTATCTGAGTTTTGTGTGTGTGGTTTTTTTTTGTATATTTGTGTAGTTTTGCTTTGAAATAACAGCTGTCTTTTAAAATACTTGTCTAATCTGATAAAAAGGTCATGACAGACACTATCAGCCGGGTCAGATCCAATATGTGTACAAAGAACCCTTGAAAAGAGGAATATGCCATGATTAACACAGTTAATACCTTTTTTTAAAAAACAGAGAGATAATGGGCAGATAAGATTCCAGGGCAGCAACACTCAGCTTTTACTTTATGTTAATAGTAATTATTCACATCTAAAACTCATATTAAACGGGCATCTTTTACCAAAGATTATTTTGTATAGTGAGTTTTCAGTAATTGGAATACAATGAGTTTAATCGAAGTTAAGTCAAAATCTGTTTGCTGTATGTAGACAGTTTGACAGTCATACTTTGCTGAAAGGGTATTTAGCATTAGCACTGTCCTGATTACACCTTCTACTGACACAGGTCAACTAAACTTTAATTTTAGTTGGAAAACCAATGATAATAGTTTCCAAATTTAATCTCTTTATGGAAGAGCTAAACAGATGCATACAATGTTCCACAATGAATTTCTGTAGGTTGATTTTCAGTCTCGTCACTCAGGTGATGTTAATTAGAAGAGGCTAAATAGTTTTTCTACTGTGCTCACTAAAAATGTTTATGTTTTTGTTTAATACATTATTTATGTAAATTGAAAGAAAATAAATTTCCATATGATTTTAAACATCCAAAGAAGAGTGATCATCAGCCATATTGAGTTCACATAGGAACAACGCCAGTTAGCAACCAGTAGCATCTTAGTGGGACTTAGTCAACACAATCTGAATTCTGCATCTGGTTGTGTCCGACTGTTACAACAGCTTCCTGCAAAATGCTTTCACAGTCCAATGTAGGGAGATTAGACTTCCCATAATATGGTCAGCTTTAAGAGGGCCGTCGACTGACCAGAGAAGAAGAGGAATGGGAAGAAGAAGACGTCAAAGACAATAACTGCAGAGTTGGCAGGAGGTTTTGAATAAAGGCTCTGTGTGTCAGGCAATTGCAAACAGCATTATAGTGATGCATCACCGCCACCAACGGGTGTCTGAAACTGACGTCAACACACGGTAGTAACCTCTGAACTTGGCACTATCTATTATTTCAGTACGTAAGAGACCATAAATGATCCTATAATCTCTTTCCATTTGGCTGGAACTAGCTATTTAAAAAAATGGTGTTAAAAAACCCAGAAGAAAGCAAACATTTACTGTCCAACATCATCTAACATAATTTCAAGCAAGGCAGTGGGTTGAGGAAGTAAAAGAAGACTGGAAACTGAAGAAAAAAAAAAAGGTTTCTATTAGTTAATCAAAATTTCCTGTAAAATATACTCTATGCCTTTCTTGCTGGATATGTTTCTTCTCCTGTAAGAGATATTGTTTCTAGCCTAGCTCGGCAGATCTCCTGCCCCGCAGCTGGCAAAGTCTTGTTTTCATGGTTGGTCTTTCAAGCCAATACTCAAAGAAGAGCTATGAAGGCCTCTTGATAACCCTCCAGACATGCCACATTTGCATGCCCAGCTTGTTGTTGATGTGTCTTTTGTTGTCTTTTTGCCTGTCTACTCTTTGCTGAGCTCTCTTCCAGATAAGCTTTTGTTTGTTCTCCTCCCACAACGCTGTCCACCCTACTGTTCCCATCATCCTGCCTCCAGGCCATTTGCTCAAGTTCTCCTGAGCTTCAGCTGACATCGTCGCTAACTCTGCACTTGGTATGAATTGGACAAACTGTAAGCCCAGGTGAGTATTGGCGAGAGGATCCATAATCCAGATTAAGGCTTTTCCCAGTATTTCACATATCAGTCACTGAAAGGAACCTCTCACTTTCTCTACCACAGAAAGACAGCAGCTTCACCATTTTGAAAGCTGCTACATAATACAACAGTGCCATTTCATTCTCTCCTCCTCCTTCTCTTTTTACACTTATTGGATTTCATCCGCTGTCTACTCCAACCATGATAATTTCTTTGCACCTTATTTCCTGCAACATCGTTCTGTTTGAACTGAAAATACAGTTCAGATTGCTGAGCTAAAACACCATCTGACTGTGGCTTCAAGTTGTCTTTGAAGGCTTGGATTCCCATTGATACCTCATTTCAAGTATTCACTTAGATAACTGCCAAACACTTTGGATAGAAGTGACAAAAAACATGGAAAATGATATGCATATTTTATGATAAATTAGAAAGGGCTGTACTACACACACTCTTTCCCCATTGACAGACATACACACACACACACACACACTTACATACCAGTCCATGGCTATGTTGTCTCATACAGGGTAAGTCAGATTAAGAGCAAAGAGAGGGCACTTCGATTACAGCAGTAAAATGACCCGCTTCACAAAAAGTTCACCTCATTTTGGTTGCAAATTAAATGTCAGCTTTGGTTTTGAGAGCTGAACAGGTACCGTCACAGAATGCCAATATAGTGTGTTCAATCTTCAATGTAAACTTTGTGACCCAAAATGTGTTTTTCTTTTTTTTTTTTTTAGCTAAATCAATTTGACTGTGGTTTTGCTTTTATTTGCTTCCTTATGTACACTTACATAGACTGAGATGAAGTCCAAGTAAACCTGGAACATTCACCCCAACGCACACCTATTAACAAATACCCCATACACAGGAACTGAAATTCTTTATTGCAGTCTTAAATCCAAACTTTTGCCTCTTTAATCTTTGTACTTTCATGTAAAAGCTATTAAAACATAAACTAATTTGCCATAGCATTATGACTATCTGCTCTACATCATTTAGGTCCTCCCCTGCTGAAAAGTGCTCTGGCCAGTTAAGGCATGGACATATAATATCTTAGGTCAAGAATACGCTTGCTTTTAACCTCACATTCGCGTATTCAACCGGTTCTGCCTTGAGCTTAATTGCTCATCTACTTGTGTATTAAATTTGTTACTAGAAAACAACAGCAGCAGTATCACTGATAGTATGCAAGGTCTCTAAACAAAACACACTGTGTCTTGCTATTTTTACTGCTGTCGAACCTGTACCCTTATATCCAGTCAAATTGGTCCCTACGGTGCCTCTACCAGTTACTCGCATGTTTCAATTTGCAAACACATAGCATTACATTGTGAGGATATTGTCAGATGATACTTCCAACAAGTGCAAAATATGCAACACAGCCATGGAAAGCACACATGCATAATTAAAAGCAGTAATATTCTTGGCGCATTAGCAAAAGCTTCTTTTAGGTGGGCTCTTTGTGGATTGGCCTTGTTTCGTGCAGATGCTATCAGTATCTATTAAATTAGCATTAGTTTGGAGGCCTTTCTAAGATTTTTTGTAGGATCCACTGCTGTTTTTTTTTTAGCAGTAGAGCATTTTATTTTAATAATTTATTTATTTTTGAGCTTAACATTAGTACAATGAATTTTACATTGACTTTCAAATCAAACTCACAAAACTGCAATTATAAAAATAAATAACTTTTATTTGACCACTGATTGACCAGAGGTGTGTGCACACACAACATCGCTCCAGAGATGTTAACCATTCCCTTTAAAAGTAGGTACTTTTCTAAGTAACTCTATATATAATATCTACAATATGATTAATGAATCACAAGAAGCTCAGCCTGTTATAGTTTGTTGTCAATCCTCTTCACAAACTGATCCCTGCCAGTTCACCAGTGCCACTTGGATGGATCTCATCCAATTTGGCCTAAGTGTGGAAAGCTGACCTGAGTCTGGCCCAATTATGGTCATTAAAGCTGAAGACTGCAGATGCAGTGAGCCTCCCACTCCCTAAGCCTCCTCCATCTAAAGCTTCTTTCTTCAGCTCCTTGCTCCCTGCCAGAGCAGGTGGGGAGTAACGCAGCATTACCACCATGCTATGAGTGGGGATGACACTCATTTACTAACATGTGCTATGAACACGTGTCATATTGCACTTCCTCTAAGAAATGATAGCAGTCACGAACACCATTTCGAACATTACAAACAAATCTGACTGTTAACTGTCTGTTATAGAATTACATAATATTTATACACAAAACTGAAACTATAAACTGCTTATATCTATACCCTTATTTTAGGCTGCTCACTACAAACTACAAACTGCACGAACAGTCAAGCAAATCTCTCCAGAGACTCCTCCAAAGGAAAGAAAGTCTACTGTGAAATCAAAGTGGATACCACAGACAAGTCTAGACTCTTTGTCTGAAATTCTCTCTTCCTACCTCCTTCAGGACATGTGATCTGAAAAATTATTATCAAATAAAAAGCTGGATCTATTGTAAACTGAGTAAATATCAGTGAGGTAAATGTATCATAGAAGCAAAACCTTGGTTGCTGAAAATGAGGCAGACATTCAGCTTTATTTATTATTATTATTTTGTTATTATTTATGGGGGAAAAAATGATTAAAAAACCACAACAGCAAATACATTTTTGTTTTTTTTGTATGGGACCTTGTAGGACTAACTGCAACCTTTAAGTGATGCTGATTTATATGTTTTTAGATTTCATGTCATATCCACGATGCACTGACAGGAATGTTATGATATTCAATCCTTGATACTTAATATCACTTAAAACTAAAACAAAACGTGTACCGTATTGATTTTACACATACTCCTCAAATACTTGCACGTGGAGCTTTCTCCTGACGTGCTGATCCAAAAATAGAGCTCCGGGTGCATCATCCATGATAATTAGAGATATTGGCAGCTTGCTTTTCCCAGTGTTTTCACTCTCTTCTGATGCTCATCACAGTGGAGACTTCAGTGCAGACGGGGCTGGGAAATGATCCAGGAATGCATCTCGTGGAAAAAGCATCTCTCACCCAGCTGTGCTTATGTAACACACTAGCTCGTTTGAGCCTCAAATTAATCTAAAACAAATAAATACTGTTTCCATGGTTTAATTATATCCTTTTTAAAGCATGTTTCTAAGCAAGCAATGACTGTCACAGCTTTTGAGATATTAGTCACAGAGCCAAATTTCTAAAGAGTGTGTTTCCAGAGTAATGAAGTAACACATAGAGACGCACACAGAGGGATGAGGGAGAGGTCTTAACTATCCATATTAACATTTTTTAATTTACCTCCAACTGTGAGTGTGTTTGTATGGGGTAAGATCAATTTCAACATTAAAAAGTCAGCCGAGAAGCCAGTATTTGAAAGTCATCAACATGCTAACTCAATGACATTTCTAATTTTCAGAGGCTGCATGCATATGAATATTGCATACAGATGATCTCACTTTTATTGAACATCAAAGCCAACAAATGTCAGAAACACAACCTGCCGCGAGTAATAGATATCCTAAACTGTAGGTCACATGCACTCACTGGTCTGAGTAATAGCCTCTCAAGTATAATCATTGGATTTTTGACAAATTATGAATATGTCGTTTGCAGTTAATATCCATTTGAAAAGATAGATTTGGAATAAATAATACATAATATGTGACTAAACCTTTGCATGTTCTGCACAATGGATACACATTAGAAAATTTTCAAATGAAACTTCTCTCAAAATTCTGTTCCTTTTTTTCTGCATGTGCCAGCAATCAAAGAAAATCTATTGAGGCTCAATCCACAACGATCGTTTGACCTTTCATTCAGCTGTTAGATAAAACCAGGAGGTTAGACGAAACGCTAAAGATTTTGCAGAATGACACTGAAAGGTTGTTTAACACAATCACGTAAGATCTCAGATGTGACACACAAAATATATAAAAATTAAGTAAGAATTGTGTCCAATGCAAACAAATCCAGGTGTGAATGCACATTCTCTGCTCAGGGAGACTACTCAAATATACTCAAATAGCTTTTCAGAGACACTCTCCACATTAAGATCAACAAAATATACAATGCCATGTTTCAGAGTACTTACTCTGGACCGGGAATTTATAAAAAGGAACTCAGGCTTTATTAAGAAGAGGAAATTAGATTATTCCTAACAAGATTAGATCAGATCATAATATGATAGCTGTAAACATTTTTTGTTCCTGAGATATGATGTGATTAGTTGTGAAACTCATTTTGGTGCCCCTGTATGCTGAGATAACAGTTAAGTTTTCACCCACAACAGGAGATGTACTTTGTGCTTAAATGCAACAGTGTTTGGTTTTAACATTTACCAATTTACCAGCACAATTGAGTTTTGATATTAATTTATAGGCTAAGCCTAAAATCAAACATCTGATGATTAGGTTGTGTTGGTAATTAATTAAGCAAGATAGTCTAGAGAAGAACGGCTGATAGTAGATGACGAAATCAAAAAGATAAAGTGGTTAAAAAGTGTGTTTATCTTTGACACAACTCCAAACCAATCATTGATAGATAGTTCAAAACTCCAAATGCTGGCTGGTAGATATTTTTAATGACGAATCTAAAAGGCACAAGCTGAAACACATCTTGTTGTATAATAGAACTAGTTCATTTAGTTTCATTTAGTCATATGCATCATAAGTAAGCCTATGATGCAGAGTACAGCAGCATCAGCAGGAATGAGCTTAATCAGAAATATGTGATGTCGTTTAAGAAGAGATTCACATGTGTCTTAAAGTCTTGCACTCCAGATTTAAGAGATGAGATTGCAGCCCCAGGGAGCATATTCTGACACGTTCACATGTAAGTCATTTATTCTGGGATATAACTGAAAGGAGTGGAATATAACTTGTGAAGAGGAATATGTCATTTACATACCATTTCAGCATCTGCTCTACAGTGTAGGCCACGTTGTAATTCTGAAAATGCTGCAGTGAGCGATGATCCTTTTCATCTCTACTGTGGCCTCAGCGATGGTAGCCAAATAAAGTGCAGCGTGATGGTCTAGCTTCTTCTTCTTTTTTTTTTCTTTTTTTTTTTGGAAAGTATTTGAATTAATGAACTAAATAATGCAGATTCACAAATCTTTCATTTTGAAGATCAACAATAATGTCTCACTGACATTAGATTTGCACTTTGAACACATTCTCCAGTGAGCCAATGCATCTTAGATGAAAACCAGGGCAGCTAAGCAGGCATATTGATATGATTTTTGTAGAACAACAAAGGGTCAGGGAGGGGTGAATCCTTTTCCCTCAGACTGCAACGCTTGAAAATCAGTACTGTGTTGACCCAGTAATGCATCCAAATACACAAGATAAAAGCAGTGCCTGAATTATTTATGAAAATCTACAATTTATGGCATTTAGATTTGCTCAGCCAGCCAGAGGAAGTGAACAAATATTGCCCGCTTGTCCTTCACAAACAACTGGGGGGTAAGGGCATACACTCACTACTGCAGCAGACTAGTTGTTTTTGACAAATCCCAAGGGTGAGTAAATGTGCATGTTGTGGACATGTTGTAGACAACTGTTTTAAGAAGATGGGTTTTCACCCAAAAATTCTTCAAATAGAATAAAACAAGTAATGTAATAAATTCATAACTTGGGTTTTTATGAACTTTGGTTCTGTAGGTCTTATTAGTCGATGCAGATGAATTCCTGAGGACGATATCACCCCTCTCAAAATGAGATATAATGCTGGATGGCATTTACTTTAGTTCTTGATATTAATTTACATCAACTGACTAAGCCAAAAAAAATGAGTTCCAGTACAGTTATGGCAGTAAAGGTAGAGATAAATGATAATTTCCATTTATCAGTTTTTCTGAAAAAAAAAACAAAAACAAAAAACCATCCTAATCAAACTTGGTGGAGAACTGGAGTGATGATAAGGACAGGAACTCATGAAGTTTTGGTGCCAAATGTTTCACATTTAGTGTGCTCTCATTGCTTGAAACTATAACAGCGACTTAAAGAAGGCTAAATACTTTTTTTTAAATCACAGTGTAGCAAGTCCAAGTCCAGGCAGGTGGGGGATAAATTCACATCTGGATTTCAGGTCAAAATAAGTCACCTAAAAGTTGCTTCCAAATAAAGTATGTTTTATTCGTAACATTTTGTTTGTGTCATATGCATTTATAAAAAATATAGATGTTTTCAGCTTATGTGATTGTGTTGAAAAATAATCACAATTATTAATAATAAAACATGAAATAGCATATATGAGAAATAAGCAAAATATTACTGTATGCTGATATGTCATCTCTGTGAGTATTATACTTGTATTAAAACAGTCTGATGTGAATCTGTATGTTTATTAGTATTGTTGTATATGGATAGTACTATTATAAATTTTCATCTTGCTGAAGTAAACTATGTAAATTTGAGGTATTATGTCATGTAATTATTTTATACTTATAGTTTGTGTCTACCACACACACACAGAGTTAGAACAGTAAATGGCTCAGACAAGTAAACAATGGAGCATTATTATATTTATGCATTTTTATGGTTTCTTTTTTTACTTTAGTGTCCAAAGTAAATCTAGTTTTCACAAGAAGCTGTGTAGTATGAGCAACGGGAGAGGCTGGAAACTATTCAGTTACGACCCATTTCAGGGGTCTGAGTGGGCGCAACACAAAGGTACGTGGACAGGTGTAAAGGTAAAACACAGCACTTTTTATTGAGGTAAGCATAAATAAAGAATAAAACCTGAAATCAAATGTAAACAAGTGCTGGGGTTAGTGAAGCTGCTGAAAGAAAAACAAAAGGTTAAATCTAAAACCATACACAAAACCCGCCGAGTAAACCATACAGAAGTTATACAAACAAAGGCGTGCCCATAACTCGGCGTGATAACTAAAGAACAAAAGGTGCAGTAGTTCCAATAAACTAAAGGAACACGATCACCAACAAATAGCCTAACCTAGCCCAACACAACACAAACAAAAGTTAAACACCAAGGTTAACGAAATGGCAGAACACATAGTAACCCGAAGCACAACTCAAACCTAAACTGTGTGTGAAACGAAGGTAAGCCCAAACTAACAAGACTAGTATTATATCCCCAAGGGAAACATGAACAGCCAGGTTTAACCCTGCTGTGAATACAAAATAGTCTAACACAAAAAGTTACCATGTAGCACAGCAAACACACAGAAGAGCAAGGCCACCATAATTCTGCCAAACAGAGAGGAAGCCGTCTGTGCTAACCAGCTTCTCTCTTCTGAGGTGAGGGGAAGCGGCCTGTGCTGTCTAGCTTCTCCCTCCTAAATGATCTCTGCAGCAGCCCTTTATTTCCGGGACTTCAGCAAGCTGCAATGTGGTTGGCTGGGTGATAAGCCAATCAGCAGGGAGGAGACCGGAACAGACATCAGGGCCTGGCATTCGCATACAGGACGAGCCACAGTTGTCAGCAATGAGCAGCACCCGTAACACTCTCCCCCTAAAGTTTCAAAACCCTTTCTCAAGGTTTTTGAAACAAAGAAAAATACACAGATTAGTCAAATCTCTACCACACAAACACAATGGGCATAACACAGTCATTTCACGAATCCCTTTGAATAACGAACTGCTTGGGAACACACGGCCACTATAACAAAGTGCACAGAACACACAAAAACCCACGAAAGCGGCCAGAGAACACATCCTCCCAAACACGAAGGGCAAAGGCATTTACATACGCACATTTTGTTCAAAACCCTTTTCGAGACCATGAATGGTGAAACACAAATTGCCCAGACCACACGGCCATCACCAAATCCCTTACATGCACACGAAATGGCCAAAGACGAGTTCACCTCTGCATCTCCCAAGTCAGGCACCAAGCACTAAAATGTATCCCACCAAAGAAGCGAACAAACACTGCCAGATAGCAGCCGAAAAGGGGGGGTCTGAACTCACGCAGCTTGACAAGCTTGTTGTGCTATTATGAGACCTACATCACTTCCTTTCTTTGGTTAAGTGGATGCTCCCTTTGCTTTCACACTGTAAGCAAAGTGCACCAGGGTTCACTTGTAAGTGAACTAAGACCCCCAGATTTCAAGTGAACCAGACTTTGCTTCTTTGGTCTGTACCAGAGTGCAAATGAACATTCACATTGCTCCAAACAAAGTATATGGAAGCGGACCAAAGTTTGTTTAAAGACAGCACCAGCACAATGGGCAAGAGAGACATAAAGTTTGACTTGTTTTTTAAAGGGATAGAGAAGGCTAAAATACAAGAGTTAAATGATTTGACTTGAGTTTCAGTTGTTTTAGTTTCAGCTGTTTGACAGTAACACAAACTATGAACTCAGTAAACTCATGTAATCTATTGCGTTACTTATTTCAGTTCGGATAGTTAAATAGTTATAGAAAAAAGATGCAATTTTAGTAATTTGCAGGCATAGCTCCAGTTTAGCTCTGCATGTACCAATCTGGAATAAAACAACAAATATAAATAAATAAATAAATAAAAAACTCAACACTATTTACTCAGAATATCCTAGCCCTGAGTTGTGAAAAGGTTTGATTTTAAATACATTAGTGTTCAATTAGCTTGCATTTGCAAAATTGGTCTGCAGCATTTCTATCCCCTTTCTGCCACTGTCAAGTGTATTAAAGCTTCATTAATTGAATTTAGTTTTCATCATCACAGAGAGTTTTACACTTACAAATAAAATCCCTGCTGTAACGCGTTGTTACTGGGGATTGCTAAATTAAAAATGACTTCTGCAAAACAAGCTGAAAGCTTTTTTTCCTGCTCTTTTTGAGGAGGCTATTCCTGTGTGTTAAATTGAGTGTCACTAGAGAGTACACTGGGATGAGAAGCTCAAATCCGCTGTACGTGACAATGCTAGCACACCACCATGGACACCATTAGCCATGAATTGCTGTAACTAATTTGCCAGCTTCATTTCATGCATCATGGTAAATCATGGAACCACATCGGTAATAACTATTATTTGCTATAATGGCCTTGAGAATAGCTGCCTTGGAAGTTTAGGAAAAAATTGAGTTAATTTCTCATTTGGTGATGGGTGGTATCAGTGCTTCTTGGCAGTGAGAGGAGAGGCATTCATGGGGAGTGTGAGTCACTCTTGGATGCAAGTCACCTACTGCATGACAAGCTTTTATTGCAGCCATGTGGGGCAGAAATTACTCTGGCTAGCCACATGCCATATTTGTAAATGCATGTATGTATGTGAGTGGGGAAAGAGGGAGAAGTTGCTTAAAAATAACCAAATAAAATCAGTAAATGAGCAGAATACTTCCAGTCCTAACTGACTTCAATTGAAACTTTAATTTGACATAAACGGATAATGTTAGGCAATAACACAACAATAACACAATTCATGATTTGGGCTCTGCATACCACCACATTGCATTTGAAATTAAACAACTGAGATGTAATTGAAGTGCGGGTTTTCAGGTTTAATTCCAAAGGTTGAACAAAAATATAAAAGAAGCAGACAAGACCCTACTTGTACTTTGACTTATTAAAGTTCATAGTGGAGTAGAGTATTTCACACAGATATGTGCTCCCTAAAAGACACACAGTCTGCTTGAACATCCTGGAAAGCTCAGGGTGGGCAATTCTATCAAAAATGGTCCAATCTTGCCTGCTTTTCCACTCACCTTATTTATATATTGGAGCCCAAAATACACAAATTCCCCTAATTCTCCTTATTTTCTGACAGTTTAGAATGTACATTTAGAATTTTTTATCATTGGGTGTCCAGAAAGAAAATTATTACTGGTATTATTTTTAAAAATCTCAATTTTGGCCTTATTTTGATGAGAGAAACTTATTTTGGTCGTGTAGGTACCTTGTCACAAACAAAGCCACTTGATCCTCTCAACATGTTTGTATATGAGGCCAGAGATGTTCATCTCCCTCTGTTTTAGCTTCACAGACAGCTGCCTCTGATATGTTTCATGCGTTTCATTCCCTGCCTGCTAGATGTGAAGAGTTTGTGCTGCTATGCTGCCATGGTATGTGTGCTGTGCTCATGTGACAGCAAGTTCAATGACTCCATAAAAAGGTGCGATTGAGATAAATGCGTGGGCCGAACAAATACTAAACTTTGATGTCAAATAGGGGGCCACAAAATATCGTCAAACGCAATTCTGAGACCCAGGATGTACGGCATAAGTTTGTGGAAACTGCTTTTTTTCTGCTTAGCTAGCCTCTAGCTGATACAGATCAAAAGTTAAACAGCATTTTTAATGTTAGATAAAACCACATGCCTCTTCACTGGAACCTCTTTTCTTCCTCCTCTTTTCTAAACTTTCTGAAAGCTGTTCCTGAACACTTGGATGAGTTGTTGATGTGCATCAATATTAACCTACCTGAGATTCGTCCCACCCGAACTCCTCCCTCCCACTGTCGTAGAGCACGGAGCAGAACAGGTTCTGGTTAAGTCAATCAAATAAGGAGTCATCTTTTTAATTTTAAGACAGAGCATAAGGAGAGTTTGCCAGTCGGGGCTCCTTTTTTATTTATTTTTTGCTTTTTGACTTCTCCCTGTGGTGCCCCCCTCCAGTGTGTGGCAGCTTCTCATATGGCCTATGCTATGGGCAGGCTCTGGTCTCTTGATTTCAGGGTCTCAAAATGAATTAGACAATCAACATTACTGTAAATAAAATGTTTATTTTTAATACTTTGTAGAGAATCCTTTCGCAGGCAATGACTAACTTAAGCCTGGAACTCAGACATCACCAAACACTGGGTTTCCTCTTTTATGTTTCTTTACTGCAACTCTATTCAGCTGTTGCCTGATTGTGGGTTTTTCTGCTGTAAGTTTTCCCTTAAGCAAGTAAAATTCATGTTCAGTCATGCTGAGATTTGATGATTGACTCAGCCATTGCAGAACAGTCAACTTCATTGTCTTACAAAACTCATGGGTTGCTTTCATATTTTGGATCATTGATCATCTATACTTTAAAGGAGCAATAAGTGGAAATTCATCATTTCTAGATAGGAGGAATAAAAAAAATGGCTATGTGAAGAACTAGAGGTGTAATTTCATTTAAAGTATAGCATGACGTCACACACCGTCTCTCTGTGTTGATTTCCAGCCCTGTGTTTGCCAGGTGGTCCAGGTGGTTATTCATGTAAGTTTATGTAAATTGCTGCCTCCTCCCTTCTCTCTGAAACCTCGATCCTCCTTCCCAACGAAAGGCTTCAGCCAGCGAGCAGTGGCAACGCATATTTTCAAAGCAAAATGTTGGAGACCAGAACAAAACACTGACCAGAAGACAACAAGGAACTGACATTTTAAAAAAAAAAACAGCAGTCTTTGGTGATATAGTTGTCGGATAGAGAAAGGAACATAGCCCGGATTAACATTGACCTTGTATTTTCAAAGAGGAAAGCATTGAGAGAGCTAAAGAAACTACAATTTGACTTGAAGCTAGCTCTTCTCCTGGACAATAAGTAATAACATAAATGTTATAAATGACTCTAGCATGTTTTTACAAAATGATAATGTTTTGTTTAGTGTGTTTGCACTTTTGTTTGCGAACAAGGCGAGTGTGGGGAAGAGATAGAGGGAGGTGTGGCTCATTACACACTTTGTTTTGGTCTACAGGCAGCGCACGATTTCACTTATTGCCACTTTAATTTGATTTTCCATCAACTTTGCTGAATCTAAGAAGAAAGTACATCGCTGTAACTTCAGATCATCAATAAACACCAGTGACCCAGAAGTGTTGGAAGCTGTGCATGCTTTCACAATCTTACTGTCTCCAGTGTTTTACAGAAAATATGGTGTACTTTGGGTCATTAACCGTTCCGTCTTTTCTATACTTTTTTCTTCCCATCCCATGATCTTGATGATGAGTTTCATCTGTCCACAAAATCCTGTTCCAGTTTTTGTTAAAGTCAAAACTGGACTTGTGATTCTTAAGGCTGACCAGTGGTTTGCATCCTTTGGGGAGCCCTCTGCATTTGCCCTCATGAAGTCTTCTCTTTATGGTGTGTTTATCGTGCGTTCCAGTCGATCTCGGATCTTGGAATTCAGAAGAATGTTTGCCAGAAATGAAGCCTGGTACACTTGTAATCCACTGCTGTCTTCTTTAGAATATATGTTGTGCCCTTTATGTTTCTAGTATAAACAGCAGCGAGTTATCAATAATTTTGATTTAACAGCGGGCTTGTTTGGAAAAAAGCATGTCAGTATGTGTGGTTTATCAATCACTATGAGCAAAATTTGGTGTTCTCATGGTGAACAGTTTCACAATGGGTTTGTGATTTTCTGGTTTTTGTACTGCATTTGTAGATGCTCACAAATTGACTGTTTAAGAGGCATCCATTATTTTCCGAGTTGGTGCTATCCACTAATAATGTCACCAACTCCCGACCGCTCATAATTGTGAGACAACTGGAATGCATTAGATACCGATACACCTACTTTCTGGAGAGTGCTCTGCACTTGGGTGGATGTTCTTAAGGATTTTTCTTCTCAGTGTGGAAAACATCCTGTAAACATCCACCTTTGTTCTCTTCCACTGACGTCCAGACTTTTGTGAATTCCCAAGCTCACCAGTGCACTCTCTTTCTCTCTGCATCTATTAAACTGTTGATTTTGTAACTCTTAACATTTCTACCGTCTCTCTAAAGGATTTCTTCTTTTTTCAGCCTAAGGACAGTCTGTTTCAATTGAGAGCTCATTTGACTGCATGATGTAGGTTCACAGCAGCAGCTTATAAATAAAAATGCCACACCTGGAATCAAGTGCAGATCTTTTACCAACTTGACTGATGATGAATTAATAACCGAAGAGCCCATGAAGCCCATTAATCAGCTTTAAAACTTAAGCTATCCATTTTAATTTTGGTCCCTTGAAACAAAGATAGCTACATATTAAAGAGCTGTAATTTCAAAACCTCTCCTCCATCTTGGATGCAAATAACCTGAAATTTAAAATGAGAGTCTGCACTTTACATCTATATTGTTTAGATAATGTTATGTTGAATATGCTGTGCTTAACAGAAAACATAACAAAAAATTGGGCTTTATATAGAGACCTGACTGTATCTTCCCCATGCATTCTTTCATCTAAAGATCATCTAAGCATTAACAAAAGCTTCAACTAAAATCATGTTTATTTAAAACATATAAATCCATCCTGATCCTGCATTTAGACATTTCGGCATCCCAATTTCTTAAGCTGACAAACATTGACTATGTAATATGTGATATGCTAATTAGGCATAACCATTTAACTGCATGCAATTGAGACAATCTGAATGTATTTGCAGTGCTGTGCCAGAGTCTTCCACCACCTCTCATTTCTTCATACATTGCTATAAAGAAAGGATATGGGTACAGCAATTTATTAAAGCTTAAACATAAATGGAACGTTAATGGAAATAAATTTATTTAAAAAAAAAAAAGAAAAAAAGAGAGTTCAAACAATCTTAGCAAACTGGAAAGTCAGTTTTTGGTATGACAAATTCATTCTTAAAGAGACCTTCTAATTTCTTTAAATAGTCTTCAGGAATAGTTCTCCAGGTTTCTTAAAGAACACATCTCAGCTTATTTTTGGATTTTGGTTGCCTTTTGTCCCATTTTTTGTTTTGATGATCCTACAATGCTTCAGTACTGTTGAGGTCCAGGCTCTGGGGAGGATTTATTGCTCCATAAGACCTGTTTTCACTGTTTTGTGTCATTTGGCATACCTCAGCTTTTTTTCTTTTACCCTTTTTCCCTCTCTGAAGGTTGTGTAACAAAATCAAAAATCAATGACATAAAAATGTAATCTATGATTAAAAACTGTGTTTCTATTGGTATCTAATCACTTTACTAAAATAACTGTGATGGTTTTATTCTCTTAGAATGAGTCAATCATATCTACTTGCCATGGGTCCACATGAATGGCAGTTGCCATAGTGCCACCATCTGAATGGATAAACAACGCTGTGTGTTAGGTGAGAAACCTATTAGCTTTAAAACTGTATTGCTGGCTTTGTTTTATGGGTGCTAGAGCACCATTTGGGATGAGTAACACATTAAAAGGACCACAGAAGAAGACAGTACACATGGACCCAATGCTGAAGTAGTTAGTGCAGTCATTGCTGCGTCTGAGGTCACTGGATCCATTCGCAGATGAAAAACATGTTTATGTCTGGAAACATTTTGGCCGCTGACAGCTACCATCAATTAACAACTCTGCTTGGTATTTAACATCATTGCTGTGCCCATATTTTTACCTCTAGTTGTCAGTAATTCTTACACACTGAACCTTTAAGAAAGGCCTCATGACATCCACCCTTCCATGGAGACTGAGCAGTAGATCGATCAACTGAAGGGTCAGTAGCATCTTTTAGGTTGTATGTCAGGTCTTTGCAGGATTTATTTTATTTTTTTTCTTATTTCTTAGTGCACTTTCAGTCGATGTACATCTGTAGAAGGTAGTATTTAAGGCCAGGCACTTCCTGTTTTGTCTTTGCTTTAGAATAAACCACACATTATGCAAAAGTATAACATGTTTTCAGCATCTTTTTGATGCAAAATTGCTATTTCATTTTTGTCAAACTGTTATCTTTGGTTTTGCTGACTTATCCAAAAAAAATAAATATTTTTTTTAGCCAGCTCCTAGTGTAGTCAACACTGGCTGATGTCCTAGTTTTTTTTATTATTTATTTTTTATTATTAATATTATTATTTTTTAATAAATCATTCAAAGGTCAGTATGTGAACAAAAGAGGGTCCCTTTTGAAAAGAAAAGAGTACGTTTTTGTGGGTTTTTGGATGGAAAAAAAAACCGCCCAATTTCAAAAAAAAAAAAAAAAAAAAAAAAAAATTAGGTTGCTCATAAAGGCTGGGCAAAGTATTACTAGGAACATCTTTAAAATATTACAAGACAGTCTAACACCATGAAAAAAAATACAGAAAAATGAGGGGTGGCTCAAGACTTTTGCATGGCACTGTAAATGTCGCAATGACTTATTATTACCGTTGCCAATAAAACTCTAAATCCTCAACACACCCAGTAAAAACATGAGTCTCTCTGTTACACCTGTGTTTTAATTTGCAGCCGTATCAGCCAACCTTGGCTACGTGCTGGGACGGAATTATAAATAAAACAGAAGCAGAAGGTCTATCCAAGGTGGGGTAATTTGATTTATCTTTTATTATTTTCCCATCTACGTGTGTTATCATGGTTTCTTCTCTGAAATGGGAAATGAGATAAATATTGATGGCCCATGCAGGAAATGCATCTAGGCTGATGTCAGATGCCGATCCTGGCCTTCAGTATCTATCACATGTTTTCCCTTAGAGAGAATATGGGTGTAAACTGACCTCCTGCCAAAAGCCAGAGCCTAAGACGATGTTGGGTTACTTGAAAGTTAAAAGTATTAGCATCCTCTCCTTGTCTGGGTCCAGCCCTCTTTTAATCTGTCATTGGTATGTTCTCATTTATTTATTTTCTACTTTCCACTACCAGTTTGTACAGACCCCCACCTCCCTGTCCGTTCTCTCAACACTCTCTTTCCCTTAGAAACCAAGGGTATATATATATATATATATATATATATATATATATAAAAGAAAGCACAAAAATAATTAAGTGCCAGCCATTTCAAATCAATTTGCAAGTAAAACTGCCATCAAAAGGCCCCATCAGGAAATGAGCAAGGAGAGAAGCTGCAATTCTGCACCCTAACTCAAGCCAAGAAAGCCCCCACGAGAATACATAGATGCAGGAGGCAAGCATCCAAAAAAAGAATCTAACTTCCACCTTGTTGCATCACACATAGTGTGCAAACACAAATTCCTGCATTTTCTCCATCACTGTGAACAGAGGGCAGAACAGATGCACCTTTTTAATTCTGCACACCTACCAATCAGATTCCACCTCCTTATTATGACAAAGTAGCACCCTGTCAGCATTCACACAGCCAAAACTAATACCATCATTCACAGGTACACCAGGCAAAGTTGTCTGTAAAGGATGGGAGCTGAAAATAACAGCAGATCAATAGCAAGTACCAAGTGGAGCATTTTCTCCCTCCTCAGCCTCTGACAGCATGACCAACACTGCTGGTGTTGGTACACAGTTATATTCCCTGCTCTTTTCCCTGCGCTCTCAAACCGGCCGATATACATGTTCTTCTTCTTTCCATGTCCTACTTTAAATAGCCAGCTTTGCTTCCCTATTCGATAGTGCACACTGCATTTACCTGTCAATTTCTTATGGGAAGTGAATCAGGGAGGAAGTGCAAGAAGGCAGAAAGATATACAGAAAGAGTAAGAAGTGAGGAGAAATAGAGTGAGAGAGAAAGATATCCTTACCAGAGCTGTAATGAAGGAAATCCAGAAATTGCCAGCTTCCATTCACAGTGGTTACTCATTAAATCCAATAGATTCCATTGAGATGCTGCCCCAAGAGGAGGAAAATGAGATTCTGTGATGGCAGGATTTTGGAGTGATGTTAAAAAATGTGGTAAATATGGAGATAGAGATGGATCTGACATCCGAGTCCAGAGCACTTCATGAGTCCTTCCCGTCAGCTGCGAAGCCACACGTGTACACACTGACACATACGGTTCACACAGAGAACCACACACATGGGGAGGGTGTATCCGCTGTTAGTCTCAGCCAGGAAAGATTGAAGATAGGTGGAAGGAGGGATGGAGACAGAGAGAAAGAGAGACACAGAGGAAGGCAGGGGATCCGGAGAAGAGCAAGGTGGAGGGAGGAGCTGCAATGTGTGATGAGAGATTGGTAGAGGGGAGGGGAGGAGAGAATTCTCTCCATTCCTCCTTATTTCTCCCTCAATCTGAACTACAGTGTGAGCTGCACAAACCTAACAGCGGGAGTTGATTAAATTATTTCACCATATCTCCATGTGAAAAGACTGTGGGTGATGTTACATGGCTGAATGTGGACATGAAAGGAAAAAAACCACATGAGCTGTTACAATCAGATCTGTTTGTGCATCTGAATGCTTAATAATGCCCCTTCCCTGTGCAGAAAGTCAAACAGATAAACAAGCTGGGAAAAGCAGGAAAGTCAAAGCTTGATGCAATAGGTTGATATCCAGTATGTTAACATGCCCTGGGTAGGACAGTCAGTAATCATTGAATATAAGCTAAGTTTGCAAACTCTAATCTTTACATCTCACTGCGGGATCTGCTAGCTGTTATGAGTTTGCATCATACTCCCATGAATACAAACTAACTTCCAACCACAATCTAACATTTGGTCATGCATTCCAGAATATACTTAATATATTTATTTATTCATTCATTATTATTAGGAAAATGTTTGACATTAAAAAATCCAGACAAATTTGTGCTAGTTGTCTTAGTTTCGTAGAGACTCTATTACCAGTAAAGTTGCTTTTTTCTTAAACTGCTATAGAAACTTAAATTTCCAATCTGTTATTAAGAGAAAATCTTTCTTTAAAAGAATTGTCCAAAAACACAGTTTTCCTGTCTTCGATTTTTAACGTCATTGCATTTTGAAAAAAATTTATAGAATTTGATATCAGGAAAAAAATAATAAAATAAAATAAAATAATGGGTGAGAAGCAAATAAAGTTTTGTATAAAATAATTAATGGAGTTCTGAAAAATTAAATATTCATCAAATTAATTGGAAACCAGTAAGGGTTTCAGGATTGGGTATAAAAGAAGCTTCCTGGAGACTTTGAGAGAGACTGGCTTAAAGTAGTGAGTTATGAATTTTCGCAATAAAACACGCAAAGTCATCAATAACTTCTAAAAAGATGTTTTTCAATTTTATTGGTATTTCTCGCCATAATATACCAATGCATCATGTTACCTCAATAGCCCATCGAAGCACTCAGAAATGCAACCTGAGAATGTATTACAGAAGGAGGGAACCTCATATAAATAGTCTTAAACTGAACTATCAAGTTCTTCAGACAGAGATGAACAGAGAGATAGTGGACACATGTTCTAAAGTCAGAGAAGTCCAACTATTAACTGCTTTTAAGATAAAAACAAAAAAAAACAAAACTGATATCTGACTTTGTGCCAAAGATTAAAAAAATTACCCAGTTGTGACAGCAGGCCTTCTCACATATGCCTTTGATGCACTTTGATGAGGTTTGGTGCAATGGATGAGAAGAGAAGCGGGAGGCAGGCCTGCATGCATTGACTCAAACCAGTGTTGTCATCATTCAGCTGACTGTGGAGTTGAGCTGCCTCGGTTTTTAAAATGTGGACATACGCAAATCAAACTGTATGTGTGGACAAAAAAGGAACAGCAGCAGGTGAACAAGGGCATCTTTTAGTTGCCTATGACGTTCAACAGATTAGTGGCAAGCACAAGTCATCATTAGTGTCCAAGACAGGGATGACTTGCACATGTGTGCATTTACCATTGAGGCTAAGACATATGTTGCTATTTTGAGGGTAAAATTGGTATCCTTTCCCAGAAGGTTTATTAGAGCAGGATAATGTCAGAGATCATCCTGCACAATTTACATCATGTTTTTTTAGAAACACAGTGTGTATGCACTTGACTGGCTTTGACTGCAATCCAGATAAAAAAGTGCATCATGAAGATGGAAAGTTAAAATCTTGTACTCCTTAAAACCACTAAATTTATGCAGTTAGAAGGAATCTTAGGGTAGACAAGTTAAATACTTCCAAAAAGAGTCATTTGTTAATAAAAATAAATAAATTAATTAATAAATAAATAAAAAAAATGTATACTTCACAACATTGATGGATGTTAGAGGAGCATATGTGTGTGTTTTAAGGAGAAACAAAACGGAAAGTACAGACAAGACAAATGGTGGATCAGATGAAAAATATTTTTCTTTTAGTTAAAGTGTAAAAACACCATGTGTCTGCTGCTGCTCTTCTCTTCTATGTTATCTCAGCCAAGTTCAACAAAAGATTTAGATTTTTTTTTTTTATATATATCATAATAATGCAGTCAGGTCCAGAATTATTGGACTCTCTGGTAAAGAGGCAAACAGCTGCATATGTATTAACATATGGACTCAAGTAAAGGGTGAATCTTAAAAAGTGTTTTATATTGTCCATAAACACAGACACAGGAGCTGCCTCCACACATTTTGACCCAGAAGTATCCGACTATCAGCTCACAACCAATAACAGATAAGCTCATAAAGAAAATCTAAAATTTGCTGACTCACTGTTAATGTTGATGAATAATGGTTAGAAAACAATGTTTTCACCTTCAATCAGATGATTTAGTTAAGAATGATAAAAAAAAAGATGCAAGTGTTATTTAGTAGTATCTTTTATTTTGCAAATGATTATAAAAGTTGTCATTTAAACTAAACCAGGTATAACACCACAGAAAAAGAAAAAAAAGTGTAACATCTTTTTTCGTCCCTTTTTCCCATGTAATGAAACTAGACAGTTAAAAGTAACAAACAAATTACAGATTTAGCTTCTTTTTTTTTTGGCATCTTAAGCAATTTTTCTGGAAATTATGTTTGCACATTGTGATGTAAGACTGCAGCAAGTGAAGATGAAGATGTTAAATTTATCTTTAGCTCTTTGCCCTTACAATGATGTAGCCTCCAGTTGCATCCTAACCACCTCATACATTGCAAAATATTCCCACCAACACATCCTTTGAAAAGTGAAACGGGCATCCCTTGGCTGATATGACTCACTCCATATAATCCTACACTGATGATTCATGCACTAAATCAGCGTACACTTCGAGGCAGGGGTTAAGAGTATGGGTGGCATAAGCGGTCAGGACACCCCACTGTGAACAGCTTACAGACAGGATTAAGAATCAGTGGTGGATGGATTGGAGGCTGGTGGGTAGAGCTCTAAGGATATCTCTCTCCTCAGTGAAGCCATGCATGTCAGCCGGAGCCTTCAGTGGTTGAGGCTCTTGGTCGACCTAACAGGATGAACATGACTGTCTTTTATACACAAACCTGACAGAAGCTGATTAATACACCCTGCAAAGATATTTCTTTCCTCCGCCAAGGCAAGAGCCAAGGCAGACGGATGTGATCATTGCTGTTTTTATTTGTCTGCCTGCGTATTGGTGAGATTATGTAAAAGCCAGGAAGAAGAATTCCTTGAAACTTTTTTATATACAGCTGAGGAAGAAGCCATTCAATTAAGGGGTGACTCTGGGTTAATGTGTTTAAAACTGCAAGATAGGGAACTGACTTTAGGGGAGGAGGGACTCAAGTGCACTTCTTCTTTAATGTTTCAGTTTGTCTATTTGAGATAAGATGTGACACTTGGAAAGAGGCGGTTGTGATCCTATTGAAGTTACTGTCACTACTGCATCAATAAAAGATCATTTCTACAGCTGACAGACAACCACAGTGACATCTTTGCATCATCCTTACAAATTACAGATGCTGTTTAAGTTTTTGATAAAAAAGAAAAAGTCTCTCTCTCTCTCTCTCTCTCTCTCTCTCTCTTTCTCTCTCTCTCTACATATATATATATATATTAGTGCTGGGCATGTTAACGTGTTAATCGCGCGTTAATGCAACGCTTAATTAACGCCGTTAATTTCTTTAATCGTGCGTTAAGGTTTGTTTTGTTTTTTTTTGCTTGCCGCTAGCTTTGATGACAGAAACATGGCGTCCATGTCTCCCTTCACTGCTGCAGCGGTGCGTCTGATGTAATCAGGGGAGAGCAGGTTTATTAAAATGAAGAGACGTTTTCTGTCTGGAACTTAAGAAAGAAGAAGAATTGACAATTATCTTAGTCTGTTTAAACCCATAGAGATGGACAGAACATCGTGATTTTTGGACGGGAAACTGCTCCCAAAAGACATTGGGTAAGACATGTTTTCTGACTTTCACAAACTCTTCTCAAAGTCTTCTTCTGCCTCTGGTTCGGTGAATCTTGGTCATAGCGAGATGAAACTTCCAGCTGTGGAATCTGTGAGATGCGAGCTTTCAGTAGAGGCGTCGTTTGTTGGTGTTCATGGGGAGACATCATCTGTGTTTACATATTTTTTGGACTTTGTATACCTGGTCTTTGAATTGTTTATTGTCTTAACTGTGTTTGGTGGTCATAGAAATGTTTTTGCTGAGCTGGTAGCTGAAATTCTGGACTTTCTGTGGATACCACACATGTTTATAGTTACATTTACAGACCTGACGTTACGCTCGGAAACAAGATGTTAACCTCGGTAGCAAAGGCTGCAGGTGCAGTCAAGCTAAAAATGAAAGTTTAAAGAATTTATAGGCCAGAAATCTGGATAATGAAACACTGAAGGTGCATGGATGGAAGTTATTGTGCATATTGTGAATATTTCTCTCTCCTCACCATCCAGAAGCTGTGAGATTCTCATCCTGCTTTCTGTCTGTTCACCTGATGCTGATATTCATCACATATTGTTCCTTCTGTG
>JBAFTB010000011.1:15982448-16008833 GCA_037177355.1 Melanotaenia trifasciata | reverse complement strand
ATATATATATATATATATATATATATATATATATATAATGTTTGTGTGTGTGTGTGTGTGTGTGTGTGTGTGTGTGTGTGTGTGTGTGTGTGTGTTCATATATTTTGCATACTTTTGCAAGCTCATCTCTTCTCCAGGTCTTGTGTTCATGTGAGAGTTACATCAATATCATCCACCGATATTGCCATAGCTGCAAGCTCATCTGGATCACCTGCACTGCAGTTATATCTCTTTTTTGCTAAATAACTGGACTAAGTTGGTAACTATTAGGTGGGTAACAATACACGTATCCGTATTCGGATGTTTTGGTGCGGAACGATCGGTTCGGAACAGAGGCATACGGAGCTCCCACACAGAAGAGTAACTGCATTGCACTATGCTAGCGGGTGTTGTGGCTGGAGCAGGGCTCCAAACTATGTTTACAATTCACATTTCTTTTTGTGCAGCACTTGACACAAGATAAAAAAAAAAATAAAAAAATAAAAAATCTTACTGACCGCACTACAAGTGAACATAGAACTTGTCAAATCAAATCAGATCAGATTTGATGATTTGATTTGATATTCACTTTGTAGTGAATAGTGTAGTGTATGCAACTTTGTCACCCTCATCCTTCATAGGTCATGGTATGACTGGTCAATGTAGTTCCTGGCAATAAGCACCTTCAGGGACTGATACTCCTCTCCAGCCACTGTTCCTCAGTAAGAAAAGTAGCTGCCCTAAAAGTTGCTAGAAGTTGCTAATTAGATAATTAGTCCAGTACATATAGTTGTAATAGATGCTGCCATAAAGAGGGATGTCGTGGGAAAGGCAAAAACTGAATAAAAAAAAAGGCAATCTAAAAATGTTTCAAACACCAAAATAAAATAAAACAAAATAATAATTCTGTCAATATTTTATTCATTTTTTAGTTCGGTTTTTTTAAGTGTCTTTTTTATTAGGAGTCTGCAACATGTCACAATACTTTTAACTTTTTAAATATTTTTGTCCACACTCTTCATTAATAGACATTACTCTGATGGTAACCCAGTGCAGGATCCTCCAGCAGCAGCATTGTACGCTTCATTTTCAGCCTGGTCTTGAAACAGAGCTGAACGCCGTCTGCTCTGTATGCAGCTGCTGCTGCTGTGAGAAGACAAAGCCTCGTAGGAGAGGGGTTTGCACAGCACCCGCTCCTCAATGGGAAGAGTAAACTAAGTTCATTCACGTCAGTCTCCAATAATACCAGAAGAAGTCGCTAGATTTGTTGCTAGTCGCTTAAAAAAGGAAAAACAAAAAAAACAAAAAAAAACGCTACAGGGGTCTGAAAATTTGCTAAATATATCAACAAAGTTGCTAAGTTGGTAATAAATTCCCCAAGACCCGCCTTTCTAGTATTGAAATTAGTTTAAGTCGACAAACCAGCAGCTGAACTACAGGGCTGAAGAAGGGAGCCGAAGTTTGCGACAAAATTAATTCAATTATAACTACTACAAGAAAAAGACCAGCAAATGTATTGTGTGCCATTGCGCACGTAGATGAAAAATTCACTCGCACTTTCTCACATTTTAGTCACAAAATGCGACCATTTGGTTGCAGTCTGGAGCCCTGAACCAGAACTTAAAGACCCTCTTCCATTGTTAAAATCTGCTGTTTGGTATGTAAATGAACAAAGACAAGTGGATAAGACAAAAGCAGTCTACCAGACTTTTTTCATGCTGTGTTTGAGATCTGTTCTCCGTGTAGACAGGGTAAACTTTTGTCTTTAACAATAACAAACACTGTAAATAAAATGTAAAATGTTTGAAGGGTTTTTACTTTGAATAGATACTTTATCTGTAAATGTGTGCTCATTCAATTGTTTTCTTAACCAGGCTTCATAACCTTCAACTAATCATATGTTACTTTATATTTTACAGCGTACATGCAATTAAAGTTTTACTTTTAGAAGAAAACATTGAACAGTAGATTAAATGAATATTTGCACAATTCTGAGTAAATTATTATTAATTTTTTAAACATCCCTCCCTTCCTTATAATATATGTTCTTCTTTTTTGTTTTTTTTTTTTTGTTTCACATGTTCCCGTTTACACTAAAGTCAAATAGTTTATGTTTTGCATTTGTTTCCTTTTTATACAGAAAAAGAATCGAACCATGATCTTATAACCAAGTTACCGATCCATGATTTTTGCATACCGTTACACCCCTAGTAACTATGTTTATTTTTAAGAGTTTAATACATTATGTAGGTTTGGCAGAGGTATGCTGGAAGATTATTCAGCCAATATGTGCTGCAGCATTGCAAGCATGTCTATGGAATGTCTTTGCAGATCCCGTTGCATGAATCCTGCTGCAATCTCACGCATTACAGGAGATTCCAGTTTCAATATTATGAGATCTTTTAATGATAACACAGGGCTTTCACTCTTAAAATTAGAGACATAATTTTTAATTTAGTTTTTCATTGCAACATTTTTTTAGTGTCAGTATTTGTGATACAATACCATTGCTTCTGTTTGAAGTTTAAGTTAGATTAATTTTCTCAGCAAAATTTTATTTTTGGGATCCATAGCTGTCACTGTATGAGCCCCATAGTGGCTAGTCCAATGCTAATAGGCACTGGAGCAGTGCTTTCTTTCATGTACCATATATTGACGCAATTTCTTAATATTAGAGTGAGGTGGCATATTCCAGCCCCTACAACTGCTATACAGAGTAACATGAAGACATGTTGCAGAAGACTGCAGCTGCAGTACACCTGTGGTCTTTTAATTACAAACATATCATATAAATTTTCTTATGTCCTCAGGAAACTGTGTAAACTCAGGAAAATGGATTATGTCTACATCTGGATTTACTATGTGTACAGTAAAAATTAATGCACCTCATTTCTGCTTACACTGCAGTTTTCCCAGCATATACCTTGGCACAAAGACATTTTATTTTTTATAGTGTCTTTGTTCTACTATTGTTCAGAGCATCATTGTCTGTATGGTAAAATAGAAAAAAAAGGTTATTAGAATAAGAGTTGGGCACGGCTATTCCTATCCTATAATGAGCATGAAACCCATTGACAATGGGAATGTTGCGTTTCTAATCCAGCAGAGCCAAAATCCCATCAAGTAGTGAAGCAGCTAATTACACGCTCACGTTGGTGCAATTTGATACTCAAACTGGCCGTAGAGCTGTCACTTCAAGAAATTCAACCACACATCATAGATAGATTTATTTTTCGTTTGTATAACTTCAAAAGTTGTGGAGTAAGAGACATATTGGGAGCAAAACCTTTCTAAACTACACCTGAGTCAGAAAGGTGAAGACAGATCACCTAAAAAAAAAATAAATAAAAAAAAATGAGGTGACTTAAAGGCTGTTTTGCTCTTTTGGATGTTTGTAACTCATAGATTGATTTTGTTTCCTTCATTAGCAGGATCTGCCAACTGTAATTGATACTATGATTATAAAGAGTGAACTACTGTAGAGGACACCCACAGGAGGCGGGTGTAGCTGTCTGACTTGATAATAGTTTAACTTTTTCAGCTTGCTGCCACTGCATCTTGTAACCAAAGATTAAAACTGTGAGATAGCTATTTATTTGTTGTGAGGAACAGTAAATAGTACACAATTCAACAAAAACATTTACTGTATTTAAGGATTTACAAGAGGTAAAAGTGACTCTCTCCTCATGACACTTTTTAGATTCAAAATGTTTAAGAAGAGTTAAAGTTAAGATTTTAAGGAAATATGTGAGGATTTTTTTTATTTATTTTTTTAATAAATCAGCTTAGTTTGAATCATATGTCTAATGTAAGAAATATTTAGTGTTGCTGAACTGCAAAATTAAGGCAAGTTAGGTACGTTTCTTTGTATTGCACAATTAAGTGACATGGTGATCAAAAATGCTTTACAGAAACATTGAATTATCAAAGAATAAAAGCACAATTTAAAATTAAAAACAAAAGAAAGAGGATACAGAAAGAACAGATCAAATTTACATTAAAAACATGCAAAAATATCATTTTCATGCAAATTTCTATTAACAATGCATTTATATTACTAGGTAGTGTTCTGGTTTTCTGATGAAAGTAATCAGATGGCTTACAGTCTGAGTGTACATCAAACTATCCTCCTTCACACTATGGTGGAAACAGCACTGATATGAAGTGAGCCAATGAAGTTAGTAGATTGCAAAACAATGTCATCACTTTCTACCTGCTCAGGTTCCTCAGGAGATTAAATATTCTGTTCTGAACCCTCCTGTTCTACTGTCTGTTCTCCCTCTCATCCCCTGACAGCTTTACATCTGATTTCCCTGCAACACATCATTGTAAAATCCTTAAAGCTCCATTCATATTTCTGCTTTCTGCAAGTTTCTGCAGCAAATCATGCCGTCTGCAACAAAATACACGGAATTACAAACAGCAAGTTTGATACTTGCTGTTTGTAATTTGTAATTAAAAGCAGCAGTTTGAAAGTGCATGAACTTTGTGTATAACTTTTTTTAATTATTCTCTAAACACATAATTCTGAATTAAATATAGAAAAAAAAGTTTTAAAAAATGTGTTTAAATAAAAACTTTTAAAAATAGGTAATTATTTTAAGAGGGAAATATTTAATTTATTCTTAAATTAAATTTTATTAGCATAAAATGTAAAGACTGCAAACTGTACCACATAGATTAAAAAAATCCAAGAATATAATAAAACAGTGAAAATACAATTTTAAAAAAATCTTCCATTTTTGTTGTTCTCCTTGACCTCACTGGGAAATATGAGATTAAGAAAGGATGCAGGGAGAAAAAAAACTTGGGAAAATGATAAAGCTGCAATGATAATCTGAATCTGACCCTGCTACCGATAATCTGAAGCTACGATGATGTGAGCAGTTAGCAGAATTCATCTGAACGACAATTAACATTTAATGTCAGAGGTCAAAGGAGAATGGGCAGACTGGGTGGAAATGACAAAACGGTAACAGTAATTCAAATAATAACTGGTTACAACCAAGGTAGGCAGAGTACCAACATGTGCAGAACATGTCCAGCCTTTGACTACAATTTGTTGTGTGAGCAGAACCATAGATCAGGTTTTTGTTGCAGAGAAATTGTTGTGGAGAGACACCTGTGTGCTGAGGAATAAAGCATAGTGTGTTCAGTTCTAACCTGCATCTGAGTCGCATGATGTCTTTGAGTATAAGCCCACCCATGTCATTCATTTAACACGGTGTCAGAAATAAACAGAAGAGACAGTTTCAACCACCACTAAAGGCAGAATGAGCATTGCTAACCCGAATGAGTGGCTGCAGCGGATAAACAGGTTCAAGAGCGACAAAATAGTGACAAAACAGCCAAAAGTTGCAGGACGTCCAGGTGAACAACATCTTGTACACTGTGGGTAACTTTGCAGAAGATATATTAAACCTATAACATGACAGTATAATAGTTGTGATGTGGTCAAGAGAGATTCTGTCGCTTACTGCTTCAATAGATGGAACCAAGAGTCAGGCCAGAGTGTGGAGTCCTTCATTACTGCTGTACAAACACTGGCAGAACACTGCCAATTTGTGGCTCTGAGAGAAGAGTTAATCAGAGACTGGATCTTAGTTGGCATTAGGGATGCTAAGCTATCAGAAAGCCTACAGATGAACTCAGAGGTAACATTGGAGAAAGCGATGGTACAAGTCAGACAGAGTGCAGCAGTGACAAAGCAACAGCCACTTATATGTGGGACTGAGCAGGCGATGATGCAGGTTCAACACAACACAGGTTGTACACAAAAGAACCACGAAAGAAGGGAAGGCAGTTAAGGATAAAAGGAAATAAACCATCAGAATGCAGCAGATGTGGACAGTTAAAGTTACGTGCATGGAAAGACTGCCCTGTGTGTGAGTGCTGAATGTAAACAATGACATAAAAAGGACATTTTGTAAAGAAATGCAGATCAGCAAGCAGTGTTCATCACTATGCAGAATCACAGATAAACACTGCAGAGGAAGAGGGTTATTGCCTTCTTAGGAGAAGTGCCTGAAAAATTCAAGTTTTCAAATGTGCAGAAAAGGATTTGCCTGGTGGTAAAAAAGATTTGTATTTGTGGAAAATACTAGAAGTTTTTTTTACAAACATCTTCCCCACAGATGCAAAGCACAAAACTGCGTGCAAGACTCTGAAGTCGCGTTTGTGAATTTTGTCCCTGTATTTTTATGTCTGTCTGATTGGATGGTGCTTAATCAAACTGTCCAATCAGAGAGCAGACAGCTTCCTGTCCTTTCACACCTTGCAGGTTCTTAAAGGCGATGTTTGATTGTTATTACTTTCCACAAAAACAAATCTTGTTTTGGCAACAATGCAAATCCTTTTATACGCATTTTGCAAACTTGAATTCTTTGGGCAGATTTTTTTTGTTGTTTTTTTTTTTTTTGTTAGGTTGACAACCATGATTACAAATACAAACTGAAGTTATTTGCAAACATTAATTTACAGCTGCAAAATATTTATGAGTTTATATTGAACCCATAC
Organism: Melanotaenia trifasciata; assembly: GCA_037177355.1. Lineage (NCBI taxonomy): Eukaryota > Metazoa > Chordata > Actinopteri > Atheriniformes > Melanotaeniidae > Melanotaenia > Melanotaenia trifasciata. The sequence continues at coordinate 16,002,338 of JBAFTB010000011.1, read as the reverse complement.
AACACAGGTGAATCACACCACGTGCTTGCGGAAAGATGCTTTCAGAGGTAGCTGGGAAAAAAACAACCTCAACCCAAAACCTTGACAAGATCACACTAGCCATGCTGACTGGAGCTAAAGTGTTCATAAAACTGGATGCAACCTCTGGATTTTGGCAAATCCCATTGCTGGAAGAGAGCAGGCTCTTCACAACCTTCAGCAACCTATCTGGGTGGCACGCACTTTCAGTGTTACATGTCACAGATGCTGGAGGGGTGTGAAGATGTAGTATGTTGTGCAGACATCATGGTGCATGGCAAAGCATGCAGCAGCACAACATCAGATTGCATCAGGTCCTGAAAATTTGAGAGAGGTGGGACTGACCCTGAATTAGAAGTATGAGTTTGCAAAAGATACCATCATGTTTGTGGGTCACCACAACACCTGATCTTGACAAGGTCAGAGCGATCATGGAGATACTAGATCCAACAGGAGTCAAGGATATGAGGAGAGTAATGGCGAATGGATAAGATAAAGCAGAACATACAAAGTGGGGTGGATTTTACTTAAGGGGGAGGTGTTGTGTAAGCAGAATCATGGTTCAGGTTTGCGTTGTAGAGAAACTATTAGAGACCTCTGTGTGCTCAGGAATAAAGGATGGTGTGTTCAGTTCAGTTCATCTAACACAATTCACAGAGGTTGACCAAAGTTGGACAATAGAAAATTGGAAAAATCTTGCCAGATCTGATGAGTCTCCATTTCAGCTGCAACATTTACATAGCTTGGAAAGAATTTAGTATAAAGAACATGAACGCATAAGTACATCCTGCCATGTATCAATGGTTTAAGATGATGGTGTAACGGTGGAGCATCGATTTTCAAACTGGGGGTCGGGACATTGTTTAATCTTCCTGTTTATTGTTACTGATCATGCCCATCCTTTTTTGACCACAGTGTACCATCTTCTGATGGCTAACTCCAGCAAGATAATGCTCCATGTCATAAAACTCAAATTAACTGGTTTCTTGAACATGACAATGAGTTGATTGTACTCCATTGATCTCCACAGTAACCAGATCTGTAGTGTATGTCATTTCCAGGCGAGTCTAGCAAGGAAAAAGGTTCGAGTGTTGTGTTTCTGGGGTGAGCAATGTTATGACAGGACTGCAATAAAGGGCAGCAAGTTAACGTCATGGGAGTGTGATGTGTTTGGTGTTTAAGCTGAATAAGAACACTACAAGATCTCAATCCAGAAGATCACCTTTGTGGTGGAACGGGAGATTTTTATCAGCAACTGTGTGATTCTATCATGTCAATAAGGACGAAAATCTCTAAGGAATGTTTAAACACATAGATTAAACACCTTGTTTAAACAGTAAACACAGAGGTGACAAGCATTTTTCAGGCATCTCATACTGTATATCTAATCTGTTAAAGCATGCAAGTCACTGCAACTCTTTATTTTATTACGATTTTATGACCTGCCCATCTCCATTGTCTGTGCAAATTGTTTATGTGGACAGTTCACAAATGTTCTTGCTGAATCCTTATCTAAACAGTTACATCCATCTGTACCTTGATCGTTAAACAAATTTGACTTTCAGAAAGTGATTTAATATGTGACAAAAAGAAAAGCTTCTTTTTGGTCAATCCAGGCATACACAAGTTTACTGCCCCATGGAGGAAAAACAGCTTTTGTTTTTAACATCTGGTCTGCCTAATTCCTGTGTCAGTGGATGTAGCTCCCCCCTCAGCTCTTTCTCATTAGCCTGACCTCTTACCCTACAGTTTTAATAATCTACGATATTACTACCCCTTGTGACCCATGCATATTTATAAAGCTCTCATTATGCCATCACTCACAGTAATCATTATCCTGGGGCCCATTAGAGCTGAGTTTTGGCACTATTCACCACAGGACTGTTTTCTAATAGACACAACCCATACCAGTGTGCACGGCAGATATTTAGACCTTGGGGAAATCACAGAGATCACACCTGGCATTTAAGAGTGACAGAGCATAAACCGTAACATATACTAGCTTCCACAAACAAGTAACATATTAAAATCATCTTGCCAAAACAGTGTAGGGGTTCAAATCTTGGAGGTTGCTCCATGTTTCTGACCATTTTTCTCTCCCTCTGAGCAGTGTCTGTATGCTTGCTTGCTTCCCAGTTTAGTCTCTCCTGCTTTTATGTTGTTTTATTTGCTTTTAGCTGTGTATTGATTGCTCCTGTTCCAACTTTGGTTTGCAAGTCATAGATACAATATCTGTATTGTTGCTCAGCTGTATCCTGGTGGTAATATTGTTTGTACTTGTATCAGTGTCTGATCATTTCCCCTGATTTAAGTCTTTTCCTCTGTGTTCCCTGCAGCTGTGCTATTGTTAGCAAGATGTGAGTGGCTGGAGTTTGCCTGGCATTTTACTTGCTAGTTCAGTTTCTGTCTTTGTTGCCTTTGCATGCCTTTCAAAATCCTAAAATCTTGACAGTTCTTTACAACATAAACGGCTTGCTAAAAAGTTGTAGTCACAACGTTCCTATAATAATAATAATAATAATAATAATAATAATAAAGCATATTAAAAATTATGTTAGCTGTCTAAAGCTACTTTTCCAACACTGCTGATCCACTGTGCATCATTGCCTATAAAACCTTACAATATGACTTAGTGAGTTATGTTACTAGGCTAAGAATGCAAAGGTTAGGTCCAAAAAGGTCTAAAAATGTTTTCCTTTTTTTTAGCATTACTATGTTTAGCATTAAACAAAACTGTCACAAATAATCTGTGCAATTATTACAGAATCAAAAACATGACACATAAGGCAAGGAAATGTTACATTTCACAGTTTTGGCGCCATTATTTTACACCTAGTCATTATTTTATTGTGAGGCTGGTAGCTGTTATACTTGTCAAACTGTTGGGAAGGACTCCTTGTCTTGTTTCTGTCTTATTAGTAGATGTGCAGGAATGATCAGGCTGACAAGGATGTGCTAAGTTGGCTCGTTTACTGCTGAATGTTACACACATTGGGGAGCTTAAGCATCTATATACCACAATACTGGGAACCAATCAGAGTCTGGAATATCAATGTGGTGCATTCAGGTGCAATACAATGAACATATTCCAGAATATTACACTCCTGAAGGGTCAACAACTTGCATGATAGCTTGCTGTTGGTGTGTGTAATTTTCTACAAATGATCTAAATACAAATATTTACTGAAGAGATGCAAGTTTACAAATATTCAAAGAGCTGATGCAAGTTCTTCTGCACATGTGTTGTTAACCCATTGTCACTCCTGACTTCTCACGAACTAACTCTTATTCTAGAGCTCTTCATATTTGTCTTTTCCTACACAAGAGTTCTGTGGTTACACCCACTGACTTATTTTTCAATATACAGAATATTTTCCAGTGGCTGACCTTATGGGATGACTCAAGAGCACTTCCCAACCACAATGTTTTCCTAACTGAAATGAAGTATTTTCAATGTCTAACAATTATTAGAACAACTATGAGATTTAATTATTGTAAAGATGGAGGTGGAAATTATGAACAAATAGTGAAGTGTGAGGCAAAAAAGACACTCCATAAGCTTATTTTTAACTCCAGCCCTATCTGGGTCCTGTGTCCATCCTTAAGGTGGTTTTATACTCGCGTGGTGTCTGTGTCACCGCTGTAGGTGCTGCATAGCACCATGGAGGCCTGACACGAACCTCTTCCAGACCTGAAGTGCACTCCTGCTATGCAGACGGTTACGAGGAAGTACTCCCTTATGATTGGTCAATTTGGGATTACAGCTTTCCGGAGTTCTGGATCTTCTCGCTGAATTTGTGTAGTAACCACCATTTTTAAAAACAACACCGAATGGATCAAGTTGATGAGAGGCTTATTGAATTATTTCTTTGTTTTCTTCCACAAACTAATAAAGACACTGAACCATACTGGATGCCATTGTTGTTTTAAAACAGAAAATACGTACCGGAACTGAAGTGAACCATGAAAAGAACTCTGACCTGGTGAGTTATCGGCCCATACCACCCCTGCTGCCACTTTAGATTAGGAGGAGAAACCGTAATTTTTTTTTTTTTCAACATGACTTCAAAAACACGAAAACAACACATTTGCTCGTGTGAGAGCCGCACAAGTATAAATCCGCCTTTAGTCTCTCCAACTTCCAACTGAACAAGATGTTACTTGTTGATAAACACACGCTGTTTGATGCTGTTTCAGTGTTTCAAGACACTTTTGAAATCAGTGAAGCCTGGAGACCAGTTATGGATGTACTGTGAGAATTCAGTGTATGTGACAAGTCATGTTGGATAGACATGGGGATGGATTGATCATGCTTTTGTCAACTGCAGAGGACTATTTCTGTGGTAGGAAAATTGATTTAATCATATACTAGCAATGTCTTGAGGCAAATATTTGCCAACAGTTACTGAAAGATGAGGTTGAAAAGAGGATGTTCTGCAACAGTGCAATGATCATGATGCATCACCCAGCAGAAAGCGCACAGTTCACCACCTTAACAGGCTTTGCCACGGTTGTCACAATCCCATCCTAAATGTCCTTGAAAATCTGCTATTACACTTTGAAATAAAAATTATTGCAGCAGGAAAGTCCAAGAATGTTCCTGAATTACAAGGCTTTTGGGGGTAAAATGTGCAAAAAAATCTCCAAAGAATCGAAGGACTTCTAAAGTCTACACTATATATAATTAACAGCGTCTAAGCATTTATAGCATCTTACTATAAGTTGTTACACATGCACAAATACAGTAAGGTTAAATCTACATTCCTGTGCATTGATTGTTAAGGAATACAGAAATTTGGATTGGACTATAAATAATCAGGTCTTGCAAAAATGAATGATGAATAAACACACACACACACACACACACACACACACACACACACACACACACACACACACATACACACACACACACACACACACATATATAATTTGATTTTACTGCCATTTCTTTAAAGAAAAAACATATATGATATGATATATGTTGGCAGGGATGATTGCTGTTGTTATCCTACTATACCATACAGTAATCTAAAATATCTTCCCCCTACTCAGATTAAATAATTTAAATACATCTTAAGGGATTAATTAATCTATTTTTCTAATTAATTTAATTTAAATGATAAATCAAGGTTATTAAACTGGTAAAAAAGCAGTGAAGTCTATATTTTTCTTGTTACTGTTGTTGGATCCAAAAGGTGCATACAATCTACAATTCTTTCTAAAGTGGGCATGATTTCAATGCAAAAAGCACAGACTGGACTTATTAAATACATTTTTCACTATTTTGAAATGGTAAGATATGTGTCAGCCTTAATTTTATCCAGTTTGGAAAATCAAGTAATTTCATTATTTGTCTGTGCACAGTAACAGAAATCAGGACTTCCAAAACCTTTGCACTATACTCATCCATTTGGACAAGTACTGAGTTTTAGTAAGTTCTTGTAGTACCTACATGCATACAAGGTTGTGAGTCTGTATTTTAGTTAATGTATACAGATACTATAAATATACTTTATACATGTTATAAAGATAAAAAGGTTTTTTTTTAAAAAAAGAAAAGAAAAAAACTGGCATCTGATTGTTGGTGAAAATGCACTTCATTGATATTTTATACTCCAAACAAGTGCTTTCAGAGTGGGGACTGATTCTTTCATTAATTCTATCAGAAATATGAAGGTTTTGTCAAGAAAAGTCTCAAGGGTTCTGACTTCACAAAAACGAGAGACTGATTAAATAAAGAGTGGCAGTGTCACACACTGAGGTACATTGTGCATTCAATGACATAGTGGCGGTATTATTCTTTAGAGAAATAACCTTCATTCTAACACCAAGGTCCTACTCTTCATCTTGCACAGAAAAGAGTGGTTTGGCTTGGCCAGTAGCTTTATAATTTACTTGAATGGATCGTGTCCAAAAAGAATCTCAGCTATTTTGGCATATTTATGGTGTTTCGTTTTGCTTCACGTTTGTTTTTGGGTTCATCTAGCAAGAAAACAGACTATTTAAGGCATCTTGGCTACAAGACTTTCACTCTGCATGTACTGAAACAACTCATTTTTCTCTATTGGTTTGTAACATCACTCATTTTTGTTCAGTGTAGGTAAATCCTCAGTTTTTAATGACTTTCTGTTAGAACTATATATACCATTATAAAACTATCACAAATAAGCACGATAGCGAAAAAACAAAGGAAAACATAAAGAAACTATTTTAAATCCTACAATCCGTTGACAGAAAATGCTGACATGTCATACTGCTATAAAAGCCATTTTCACCCTGTCAGCCAGCTATCAGGTGTCCACTAACCAGTTTTGTGGCATCAAGCTCATAAATCTAAGGTAGCTGCACTGGAAATTTCCTCTAACTGTTGAGGTTTGCTGTGGACTTTTAGCTGTGTGACCTCACATCTCCTCCTCATAAATATCTTAAAAGAAAAGCATAAATGTTAAAGAAATCATGAAAAACTTAAGACTCAACCTACTGTTTGTCCCTCAATGCTGTATTTGTAATAAAACACATCTTTTGCATGATTTAAGATGGTTTGTGGTTGCTTAGTGTTATGTTGTGCCTAAAATAAATTACACACTGGCCTTCTGCATTTAAATGTTCATTTCTATTATTAGACCAAAATCTAAAGCCACACAATATAAGCCTTCACTTCATATGTCCATATAGTCATTACTTCAGTGATAAAAGAGCTGTTAGCTGAGAACATGACATACCGTAGACCTATTGTGGAGTCAGCGTGTCCTTAAAAAATGTGAAAAATGGAAGCTTGGAGGACAAAAGTAGTGATGAATCCTCCCCAGAGCCCGAACCTTAGCATTATCGAAGAAGCGTGGGATCATCTTGACAGACAAAAGACAGCCAACATCCAAAGAAGAGCTTTGACTGTCCTTCAGGAAGCCTGGAAAACTATCCCTGAAGACATTTAGAAGAAATTACCAGAAATATTTCAAGGCGAATTCAGGCTGTGTTGATGATTAAAGGTAGCCATACAAAACGCTGACTTTAAAAATCCTAAGTTTTCTTCACATAATGTTGATGTTTTCTATATTTGCAGATCTTCAAATGTACAAACTTTCTATCCCCAGATAGATAAAATAAATTAAAGTTGGCTTAAGAATTTTGCACAGTATCTGTGTCAACACCCTGACATTAACTCATCTCTGCTGTCTGTTTTCTGATAGAAGTGATAGCAGTTGTATTTCTGTGTTGATAACACAAATGATAGGCATGATGACAACACCTCAGTCCTTGTTTTCTACTGTCTGCCACCAGTTTCCCTCAAGGAAAAAGTTACATTTTGGCAGTAAGGTCTTTATATCCTGTGACAAAACTCTGCATAATTATACAACATTTTAGTCAGGAAAGCTCACCACATTTATATCCACAGTCAATATAAGATGATGAGATGTATCTGGGACATGTCAACACATCAGTGCATGTGTTGCATGGTTATTTGATGTTTTTGTCAACTTTGTTCTTGAAGTGTTTCTCATTTATTAACTTTATCATTTTATTTTACTTTGAGGGAATTGCCTGGTTTAGCTGCTGTAAATGACTGTTTTACCAATCCTAAATATTCATACTGCAGTAAATATGAGCTGGTATGTTGACACGCTCGTATTCCTAACACTGACAGTAATTCCCAGCAGAGTTGTCTTGCAGTAGGTGTTTTGACTTGAGACAAACTCATAAAAAATACATTATTTTTCCTGCCTTAAATGCATTTTATAGAGGGCAAAACTCATTTATGTTACAGTAAAGATTTTAACTCAAATATCAGGTATCCTCTGTCAGGTTGGTGCTTCACTATCTCCACAAGTCTCACTAAAATATTTGGAGTCATTTTGTCTTTCTTGGACAAAATGTCTTTCTTTCTTATGTAAATTATGTTCACTAATGTTTAATTCAGCATCAAATCTTAGAAATATTTTTTTTTTCATCCACTTTTTTAGATATACATTTTTTATTTCTAAAATTATTGATTCCGTTTGTTTAAATATGCATAATGATGTCAAATAAATCCAATTCCAGTCTTGAGGATGAGACAATACTGCAGTGAAGCAACCATTTGATTTCTGTTTAAAGTCATACAAAGTGCTGAGATCAGACTTGACTCGGTGCTTGTCTAAAGTAGAAATCTCTGATTAAGTGCAGCAGAAAGTATGAGGAAGCTGGATTTGATGTCTTTTTTTTTTGTTTTTTTTTTTACTATAAAAAGAAGGTCATGCAGAGGTCTTTGCTAAGAGGGCTAGTCAAAGTGGACCACAACCACGTCAGGCAAACCTCTACTCTTTGTATGTGTGTGCACGTGTTTCAAAATGGGTGCATTACGTATGCCACAAACATAGAGCCATTCCCATTTTTCCCTCTCTGAAGCTCAACACAATTGTGTATTAGTATTACTCACTTATGGAAAGACACAAATACATCCTGCAGAGCAGTGTATGACTGGATCCAGATGAAGGGATAATGGGTTTTGACCTATCTCCCTCCAGGTTCATAAGATTCCCTGTGTTTTTTTGTTAGAAAGTTAGATGAAATGTACCTTCAGTATCATGTGTTCTAATCCTACACTTCACTGATTTGTGATTGTGTATGAGTGTGTAGTTTTGAAAGGCCAGCTAACCTCAGTTTTAGCAGGCTCTCCAATTTTTTAATTTCTTTAGCTTTTCCATTTAAGCTTCTATAAATAGTGTATGAACATATATAACCTTTGAGTTGGGTGGCTGTTTTGGTGTTAGCACTATTGTTTTGAGCACATAAACTAAGCATTGTAGTTTTGTTCTGTCCAATAATATAACTGACCTTTACAGTTTGATTGACCCCGAAGTCAAAATGGATAAAAAAAAAAAAAAAGTTTAAATCTAATCATGTTTCATGCCTTTAGAAAATTACTATATTTTTTTTAAATGAAATATATCCCACCCCACCACACTCCAGGGAGTTAAAGGTTAAAAATCCTAATCATGCAAATGATTCATAAGGCATTTATTAGGTTTAACCTTTAGTGCAAACTGTAATATCTGTTTATTGCTCCAGGTGTTAATAAACATGTTTTTCATGTGTGCTGAGCAAGAGGAGGATTCCTGTGGATTATAAGATGTGTGTTGAATGATGACTCAGATATGGACTTCAAAAGAGCAGAGCCTGTTGCTGTTTGATGACCTTAAAGCAGCAAAGAAAGTAATTGTTCAAAGATGGGTTTTTTTGCAAAATTTTTAGGAGATTAAGAGACTTTAAGGATGCCTGTCTAGAGCAAGGCAACACGGGGTAGCTATTGATGTTTAGGGAGGGGATCAAGAAGCTTTTAGAGCATTACCTATCACATATGCTCCTTTGCCTTATTTGGATTTAACTTATCCCTCTCACTCTTTACATTTTCATATTTTTTGTGTACTCTGGATGATCTGAGAGACTGAAATTTCCCAGCTGGTGGTGTGGAAAGAGTGACATGATTGAGTTTTCTAGTAATTACATGTCCATGTAATGGTGCAGTATCACGCTCAAAGATCCCTTTACCATATTATGTCGGAATTACAAAAAGAGAAAGAAGCTACTGAGATAGCCTAAATCTGATGTCTTAAAAAACACTCGTCGAGTTTCAAGTTATTTTTCACACGCACATACATGATGGCAGTAAAATCCAGTCGTACAGTTTAAAAAGATGATATGTACAGTGCCAAATTTTTACTAAGAGATATATTTATACATGTACATAGTGTCCTTCTGCAGCAGTGGCTACTATTATGTTAGCGTGTTTGAAATATTTATCTTACATTTATTTTTGGAGCATAAATAGACCATTTCCTATTTCATACCTGCTTCAGGTGAACCCCCTTGGACATCTGAATGTTACTTTATTCCATATCACTAAGCACAGTCAAAGAGACCTGTCAGCATGGGGATAAAGTCAGCTTAATCTTAAAGGCATCCTTTCCTTTAATGCTTACAGTGATAACTGAAGGTTACTCGCTGAATAGAGCTGCCATGATAATTGACATTTAGTGATGAAATGCCTCACACAATGAACGCTAAAGGGGGAACTAATTACTGCCTATCCGAGTGTCAATAGCGTCATCTGCTCTCCTCTAAATGTCAGTTTTACATTGAAATGCTGAAGGCAAGGCTGCCAAAGACTAATGGCCAGTCACTGGCAGCACTCTCAGCTAAGATCTAACAGACATCCTCATACCTCCTTTTTCCATCCTGTTATTTGTCCTAAACTTTGTGAGATTTTTCTAACTGAGGCACCCCTTAACCAGAGGCAATTCTTGAGTGTCTGGTTTTTTAAGCAAAATTTCAAAGGGGACCCCTTCAACCAGTGTTCATCACCCTTTTATTATAATATTGTATACTTATAACAATGACCATAACGTGTTGATATCTTTAAAGGCGTTGTTGTTACAGCATTAAATTCTTCAATTGCAACTTTTATGTTCTTTAATGAATTTCATATCTTCTGCTGACTTCTACTTCATTATTTACTATTTTCATTTAAATAAACAGGGACAGTGTGAGTCGATGTAGTTCCAATACAAAAGATTAAACTGTGTACTGAAACATGTAATATAAACCTTTAGGATTACATTTGCAGCTAATACAGCACATCAGTAGTTTTCAGAAGCATAAAGTCTACTGGACATGGAAAATAAAATATAAAACCACATGCACACAATAACTTTCATCCATGAAATTTAGTATTACATATCAGATTTCTTGCCTATAAATTCTATAATTTAATATGCTTAGCTTTCAGTTAAGCTGAACTTGACATGTTTAATTTTGATATCATCCAAGTTATATGTTGTTATTTTCAGCCTCATGACACCCAGATAGTCATCAGAAGGACAGACTGAGCTCTAGCTAAATTAGCTTCTGGATTATCTGCACTACTTACCACTGTCTTCGTCTCTTCTTTACTCTTCTTGTCTTTTCTATCTTACTTTTGTCACTGCCACATAGAAAACTTCGTATTTTTATGAACCTGCGCTCTCCTGTTTGTTTACATAAAACACTGCTACTTGCAGCAAGACCAAGAGAAGAAGGTGGGGACCTTTTAGGGAGTTTAGCTGTGGTCGGACACTGTCATTGCAAACTCTCCATGCTGTCACTGCTTTGTCTTCATTGTCCCTCAGAGACCTCTTCAAGGCCCCAAGCACTTGCCTGGTTTGCCTGTTGGAAAGCCACGCCTCAGATCTTTTTTAAAGATTTGGTGAAAATATTTTTTTGTGTGTTTCTTGCATAATTTGTAAAATGCAGTTATTAACTAACTCATGAAACTTGAAAAACTTCATGTGAATGAATATTTGATTTGATAGATCAGATTAGTGATTCTTCAAGGTCTTTTTTACTGTAAAATGAAAACAATTACTTCTCCAGACATCAACAGAGTAGGCCACTAATGCTTTGTCATTAAATAATTATTTAACTTTGCGTAATCGTTTTAGATATTTTTCTTGTGTGATTTCCATGTTAAACATCATCAGTCAAAACACCTAAAAACATGGTTTGCTTTGACTCTTTCTTACTGAATATCATGTAATGTGTTTTCATGTCAAACCATCTTTTCAAGTTTTACAATACTTTATTATCTACATCTAACACTTGTAAAGTATTCATTCCAGATAAAAGTGGTATCATCTGCAAACAGAACACATTTAAACATTTGAAAACATTAACAATATCATAAATGTAAAAGATGAAAAGTTTTGTCCAGAGGGCTGAACCCTAAGGTACATTAACGATTACATCATTTAATTTTTAATTTCATATTATTATTTTGTGCATATTAATTTCTGTTTTCAAAGTAGCATGTTTTCCACTGACATGCCAACCCTCTGATACTGTATTTGTAAATTTTTGTTTTCAGTCATTTTCATTTTAGAGGCTACAGGGTCAAATGCTCTTTTAAATCAACTAAGAAACTTACTGAATAATGTTTTGCATACAACTCTTGTCCGTTCTCTTGCACTGTCTCTTTTTCTCTCTCTCTGTTTTTTTTTTTTCTTTGTCTTGCTTCCTCTGATTAGGTCCTCTTGTGTTTCTTTGCTGAATCACCCACAGTGCATATTCCAATTAGCCAGTATGTTGATATCCAGTTGCTGGCATTTGACATAATGTCATAAACCAAAGTTCTGCTGTAAAATGATGCACCAGGATAATAAAAAAAATGTGAAGTGCCTTTTATTGGTTTTAAGAGGTTGCAGGGCAATAATCACTTCAGGACTGCACATACAGTATAATAAATGTCACTGTGCCATCAAGACGAGTCAGAGGCACAGCCTGTTAAAGTCGAAAAGTTATGCAGTGCTACTTTAAAGTTACCACATCACACGTTAACATCTTATAAGACAAGTGTGCCCATTTCTTCCCACAGACAGGGATTTTGTTCTTAAAGCCATTTTTTTACACTATACAGTAAAACACTATGCAGACAGGCAGGGATGATTAGATGATGTTTGTCCATGTCTACACGGTGAATTAAGAAATGGTAAAGTAATAAGCAGTGAAGAGTGACATTGTAAGTAAGTGACATTGTGCTGTTTTAAGCTAACAAACATTTCCATGTAAAAGGGGGGGAGTAATAACTGTGTGATATTAGCAAGCTAAAGGTTCATTGATCTGATGGTAAAATCAGGCTGAAAGAATAACCCCCTTAAAACATGAAATAAAGATTTGTATGTCAAAGTTTGGTTTTAACTTGCAAGTAAACAGAGAAACTTCTGTGTACAATGTTAAGCAGAGCAGCTTGTTAAGTAAAGCATTTACCTTAGTCCTCATTAAATACTGTATCTGACGAGTAGACATCAAGAGAACAGCAGAAGTACAACATTGGTCTGATTAGCAGGAAAAAGCTATTCATGGTAGTGTCATTTTTAGCACCTGTTTATTAGAATATAATTAGAATAAGGAATTTGTGACTAACTCTGACACCTTAACAGGGCTGGGGGAAATCACTTCTCAATTACTGTTAAATGTTTAACTCCTAGCTAGCTAACAAAGAATCTGCAAACCTGTGCAAATCTCCACATACAGGTTGTTACTGGTAGGCTATTTACACTCTTGTATGTCTGAGGTTTGGACATGTCTTTAATCTGACCCACAAGGCTACACCAGTTGAGATTCTGGTACTTATTACCAGTTGCAACAAGGGGTCAGAAACACTCTGGTCCTGAAGATGGAAGGTCAAAGCTAATTACAGTGACACAGCTATCAGGCCAATTGAGGGAGCAGTGTTGAATGTTAGAGCTTATTATACCAGCTAGGACACTGAAAGTAAGTAAGCAGTTAGTATATCCTTACCTTGGTCTCTCAGAGATGTTAAGGGCCAAGTTCACTGTGCCAAACATTTGTTTCACCTCAGCAACACTTACTACAAATGCTGCAAATAATGTCAGACTGTAGGAGAACTCAAGGCAGTAGAGACACAGATCACTAATAGTGTGCATTTAGTTCCTTTTGAAAATGGTTTCAGAGTGTCTCATTTTCATTTTAAGACAATTTTATTCATATCTAGTGCTGCTGTGTAGCACCATTTTATTCCCCATTTAATCTGTCTTGTTATTTTAGTTCCATTGGAATACGCTTTGCAAAAGAGTCTGGTTTACAATACTATACTTTTTGTAATGATTTGGCACATCTTCTTATTACTGTATTGAAACAAACAGCAGGACTCTGCTAAGATCACCCGGGACTGTTGTGGATTCCATTGTGAGATATGTTTCTGTACCCAAAAGGGACTGCAGAGATCTCAGATTATGTGAAGAGAAGGATAGATGTGGACAGGTTTAAGTAAATGTTGGATTTTATCTATTTTTTTTTAACAACCATCAATTTGCTTCCTCATGTCAGGCTGATATTTTAGCTTGCTGGTAAACAAAGAACAAGACACCTGACATAAATGTAAACACTGCAGTCAGCCTACTATCATGAGAGCAAAATGCTCACCATAAAGCTTCTTGTAATTTAATACAACATGCCCAAATCAATTAACACCGGGTGATAAGTGTTTTAAGTTAATCAGATGATATTTGTTCAGAAACAACTGGTGCTTTATTTTTAAAGTAAAAACTGTTACAGAATCACAAACAACAAATGGTTACAGTATAATGATGAATTACAGCTGGTACATAAATGAAACAAAACGAAATATTAATGTATCATTTCAACAAAACTGTAAATAAAAACGTTAACCTCAAAGATTTAAAACTGGGTGTATTGATATCTAAACACTACAGCAAAATGCAGTTTGTAAAAAACTAAACAACTGTTCTTCCTCTTCAGACAGGCTGAAATCTGAACTTAGACTTGTTTCACCTTGATCATTTTCTTTTTCTGCCATTCCAGTGCAGATGCAATACTTTCCTCTTGCATGACTGAGTTTCAGCCAAGTTTTAACTGTCTGCTTTGGTTTACATAGGAGTTCATGGTTCATTAAAATGACTGCAAGGTGTCCAGGTCCTGTGGCTGGAAACAAGGCCAAATTATCAGTCTTCCACCACCCTGCTTTGCAGTTGGTGTGAAGTGTTTGTGCCTATTTGCTGTGATTGATTTTGTCCAACTTGAATGCTACGTATTATATCCGAACATCTCACTTTTAGTCTCGTTTCCTCAAAAAACAATGCTTCTTACACTTAGTTGGTTTAGATACAACTTTGCCAACCTAAGCTGTGCTGCCATGTACTTTTTAGAAAGAAAGCTGTTTCTTGGCAACCCCTACAGAAAAACCATTGTTCAGTCTTTTTTTCTCATTTGTACTGTCATCCACATCCAACATTAAACTGCCCGTAGAGACCCAACTCTTGGGGTTTTGAGATTTCCCAGAGTTTTACATGGTCTGAACTTGGGATAAACTTACTGAGACACCCAATTCTAGTAATATTGTCAAATATCGTAAATGTTTTCCACTTGTGAATAGTCTTATTTACTTTGGGATAGACCCCAAATTGTTTCATCTTGCATTTGTCAATTTCATGACTTTGTGATCCATAAAACCTTGGACTGACCACTTCTTCTTTCATAACTTTAACTGGCACTTCTTCTTTCATAACTTTATAACACTACATACAGATTGTATACATGTTTATGTAAAAAAACACGTGTTGTCATACAGTTGAATGTTTTTTAGTTAAACATCAGCCACTTAATGTTTAATGTCTAAATTTAACCTTGTAGTTTTTATACCTAACCAAGGTCACATATGTTTTAATATTTAACCTCAAACATATTTAAATATGTGAATCTAACCAATTTTGAGTGACAGAGAGATAGAAAAGTAAAAGAACTCTAGAAAGATGTTGGATCCAATTGTGCATTTTGAGCTGCTATGGAGTGAGAATGTGTTGTTCTCACAAGATTTATCTGTAAACACTATGTCCACTGATTTACACAAGAATGTTTGCCCAACTTGCACAAACAAGGTTATCATGATATTCACACTCATTGCACTTTCCAGTCCAAACTGGAACACTGTGTTCCTGATACTTATTTAGGTTTTGATAGATGTCTGCTAGTCATCATTTCTTTGTGGTTTTATAAATGAGACATAAGCAAAAGGTTTTGTTATTCTTGTCATGTCAGACCAAGGGTATTTTTTTTTTCTTTTATTTTTATTATTACTGCAAAACCACACCTTATTCTAGTGGGCATTAAGTGCAGTCTTGATATTATGTTTTTCATGTGTTTTCTTCTCAGGATATGTAATATATATCTGCACAAAAATAACACTCACACCTATTGAGATATATAGCAATAGGTACTGTGGGTCCACAGGCACATAAGTGTAAATTTTAATTCAAACACCAGATTTACAATATTATAGGAGGAAGCCCAGAGTACAGACGAAATAATCCAAAGACAAAAATTAAAGCAGAGACATATGCAGGTGTTTACTTGTGATTTTTATAGGAGAAGAGATCTTTTTCAGATAGGTGATATCTCTCACACCTGGATGCCAGATGCTGCAGGACATCCGTGTCCTAATTTTTCATTAATTATTAGGCAATTTAGATAAGAGTTTATTGTATGCTGTTGCAAAACTTTATCATTGGTGGAATCCTTGAATTTGTGTTTTTCAACAAAGTTTTGTTTGCAAAGTTAAAGAATTAACCAAATGATAATGATCCAAAGCAGCTGCTTGTAAAAAAAAACAATGTAAGAACTCTTGTATGAATCTTACAATCACCTATGTGATACCACAAGATGCTCTTGGGTTTGACAAACTAAACGTTTTACTTACATATGCAAGAAACAATCTCAACCACTATTAAATAAACTGACTGATTCCATATTTTAGAAGAAGGTCATTTTGGTAGTTGCCTAGAGGTAGACTCTATAAACAAGCTGCTTCTCACACTAATTTTCTTGAGAGCCATTGATGATGTAGCTCCTTTGTGAGCTGCATAAGCATATCAGCTTTAGGAGAAGCTAACATCTGGTCGTGAATGGTTTTGATAATGCTTTTAAATTTAGCTATTGCATACAAGTTTCAGCATCTGTGCCAGTTGCTAATTACTGTCATCATAACAAATCCAACAGTAATTTAAAACTGAGACAGCTGTATAATGAGTGTTATGCTGCATCACTGTCATACAGACTAAACATTACAAGTGCTTAATGTTTAGAATGTTAGATGAATGATCTCATAAGTATATCTAATAAATTAGTTTTTTGCATGAATTAGATTGTTTAAATTTCCGCTTACATCCATGTTAAATCTTGCAAACATTAGCACAATGTGATTATTACATAAAGTAACGGGATTAAGCTTATGTTTAACAAAAATATAGCCTGTGTTGTTTTTATGTCCCTGCAATTGCCATAGAAAATAAAGATGCCCTTAAAATATTGTTTGAATCTGTGTACTCATTTTACTGCACATCTTAGGAGCAGATTTGTGAGGGAGTTACTTTTAATGTGCTAATGCTACTTTCAGGCTCCCCTTTTGTTTATAAGTTCTTTACAGCTACGTTCATAGCTAAATCACCCTTTGGTTATACCACAGAATTTTTCCAAGAGCTTTATTTAGATGTTTATCTCCACCTTAGCCTTTATGAGGCAGCTGGCTATAAAAAGCAAAAAAAAAAAAAAAAAAAAAAGAGACCATTGCATTGACTATACTAAATTGAAATCCACCAAAGCCCTCACAGTTCAACGATCCTTTATTAAGCTTACATAATGATGGTATGTTATTGTGGAAAAACACATACAAAAGGCACATTATTGTTCTTTGCCACCTCCTCTTGAAATATAAACAATGCTGGTAAACCTCTGTGAATACTTTCAGCCTCCTTAAAGGTAATGAGACTGCCACTGGAATTAAAGGCTACTAAATTAGCTCCCACCTTGCTTTTAATCAAGTGTCAGATCAGCAACAGATTGCTCATCGCTGCCTCTTCAATTTCCACAGGCTTAATCATTGAGAACTTTGTTCATCCAATGATCAGGGCACTTCTTCAAATGCCAAATTTTCAAAGAGAATACAATAGTAAAAGCCTTATGTAATAGCTGCTTTAATATGTATCCTGGTTATGCAACCCAGTGTGTGAAGCCATTCATTTACTTAAGACAAGAGGTGGGTCATATGAAGTTAGAATCGGTAGGCTATTAAAACCTTTGATAGTATTGATGACACTGGCTGATTTATTGCTTTACTGCTAGCCCTCCCTGCAAATTGATGCAGTTGAAATGAAAATTACACATACAATACCCCATCAGTTTTCTGCATGTTTAGAAAAATAATTACATGTAAAACCTCAAAAACAATTTTGTCTTTCTTGTCCTAGGAGCATTTACAGTTTTTCTCAATTGCTAAAATCCATTCTCTAATATAAATTGTCAGAAGCATAAACAAAGGGAATCAAATCAGACCACCTGTGGTCAGAACCTTAAACAGGTTTCACCTTGTTAGACAATACCTACGAACACATGTGCACTCGGATGCACTTGTGGTGTAAAATGGTAAACACAGAAAACACACCTTGATCACAACTAAAGCACAAGTGTCAGCGACTGAAAACAAAGACTCAAAATTGATTTCACCCTTGGATTTTAATGAGGGAACTAATATAAGCCAGTTCAGGAAGCACTGGTAGGTGAGGATTATACAATGGACAGATGCAATCTGAGTGGAAGACAAAGAATACGGGTAAAGGCCCATTTATGCTCAACGTAGATGGGTATGCAGATGGACGGACAGTTTTGTCCGTCTTCTGCGTCAGTTAATTTGGTCCATTTTCAGGGAGGTTAGCTATCCGTCACGTGACGCAGAAGATGGAGCTATACCACCAGAAATCACGGGGGCAGTGCTAAGCAGAATAGCTGATATGTGACCAGCAAAAGAAACAAACCAGAGATGAAGAGGATCAGGAAGGGAACAAAAAGAAGAAGAATCAACACCAGCACAACAACTGTAGAAATTGTGCAAGCTTTTGAATAAAGACTGTATGCAAGTGTTTAGGGCATGTTGGGCTGTTGGAAATAACTTTATAACGATGCATTACAGCTGCCAAACAGTGAAATTGATGTCTGCTCACTGGAGTGAATTCTGAACTTAGCACTGCCCACTAGTGAAAGAATTGACTTAAAAACCATGGCAATGCAAAAGATGTATGAAAGTATGAGGACAACGACGTACGACAATGTTTCAAACGGATGTCGCCATTTATGCACCATCATCATGGGAAATGTAAGATCTCTTCCCAACAAGATGGAAGAGCTGGTGGTGCTCATCAGTGAGAGCACAGAGAGAGTAGCGTCCTTCTGTTTACTGAGACCTGGCTGACACTGCTTATTACTTATTCTACAGTTTTACTGGACAACTTTCATCTACTTTGGGCAGACAGAAGAGGAAAAAAATTGTTAGAGGAAAGGAGGGGGACTAGCTGTTTTTGTGAATGTAAGGTAGTGTAAACTGGGGCACTGCACTGTTAAAGAGCAACTGTGCAACAGAGGCAGCCGGAGTTCACACGTTATTCACCCCTTTCTGTTAATACAGACATAGCCTTTGACATCCTGCTCTTGGTCACCAGCAGGCTACCTTCACAGCACCCACAGGCCCTCTTCCTCATATCTAAGAACTTCAATCATGTCTCTTTATCATCTGTTCTGCCAACACAGAATATCACCTGTCCCATCAAAGACAATAACATACTGGACTTGTTTTATGCTGTGATGGCCGTACCTAACTGCTTTACGTACACCATGGGGCCTGTATGAATTCACTGTACTGCCATTTGGTTTACATGGAGCCCTGGCCACCTTCCAGAGATTGATGGTCCAGGTCCTGGATGGTCTGGCTGCTTATGCCTGTGCCTATCTGGATGACATCGTCATTTATAGCGACTGCTGGGAGATGCACATGGAGCATCTGACGGAGGTCCTGGGCCGTTTGAAGTCTGCTGGCCTCACAGTAAACCCAGCAAAATGCGTCCTGGCCCGAGCAGAGACACAGTACCTTGGTTTCATCATTGGAGGTGGGGTCATTAAACCTCAAGTTGATAAGGTCAAAGCGATTGAATCCTGTCCTCTTCCACAGACCAAGAAGCAGCTAAGATCTTTTTTAGGTATGGCTGGCTTCTACCATTGCTTCATTCCAAACGTCTCGGTGAGGGCGGCCGCCCTAACAGATATGACAAGTAATCGGCACCCTCACCAGGTGAAGTGGACGGCGGAGGCAGAGGCGGCTTTCCACGACATCAAGCAGTCGCTAAGTAAGGACCCAGTGTTGCACAGTCCAGATTTTGACCAGGATTTTATCCTGCAAACGGATGCCTCTGAGAGGGGCATTGGAGCTGTGCTTCTGCAGGGATCACCAGGGGTTTTACATCCAGTTGCTTATGTCAGCCGCAAGCTGTTTCCCAG
>JBAFTB010000011.1:15937114-15954592 GCA_037177355.1 Melanotaenia trifasciata | reverse complement strand
ACAGTTAGATTGTGCGCGCAAAGTTAATATCTACGCGTGTGAGAGAGTGTCATTTTATCGTGGGTGTGTTACTGCGCTCCCTAGACTTATGGCTTAAATCTGACACCATACACTTCCTCTTGCTTGCTTAGCATTATGATGATGAACCATTTGAAAGACTGTTGCTACTGATACACTAGATCATCCACTAGATATACAGTATCACTGTGTAATGTAATGTGTTGACAGCAGTTGACCTTGCTGTGGTTTTCTACAGACATTGTGTACAAACAAACAATCTCCATGTCAGTACTGCAAATTTGAACCGAACCATAGACACTGCTGCTGGCAGTGCTGTGTTCATTTCTTCAAATTCAGTCCAGAAATTGCTTTCATCTAAACAACCTGTGTAGTCAAGGAGCAGTGATCCATCAGCTACTTGCAGCAAGAATATATTATTGGTATTTATGCAACTATAACGTACGGGTAATTTACAAGCAGCTTGGGCTTTATGATGCACAGAGGAAATAACCTCAATTAATCTACAAACAGTAAGATTCATTTCCTCCTCCTACAGGTTAATGTGGTTTAATTTTAATTGATTTAGGTCTAATAAAAGAGTAGGTATATTGCTGCCAGACCAATATAAAGATCCTGTTCTATTAATATGCATTTTTTTCTAGCAGTTATTCTATATTTCAGATATCTTGCATGGAGATATTTTTATGCAATGATGCATTTACAGGCTGAATGGTTTAGGTATACCAGATGTTTACACTTTCATCCAGCAAACAAAACTGTAACTACTCAAAAAAATATATAATATTTTTTCAACCTCAAACCATATCCTTAAATGAAAGTTCAAAATTTTCCACTCCTACGCCTGTATGAATCAAATCACTATTAAAAAAATGGGTAAAATCTGTTTTTATGTTATGTTAGTGCAGTTGTGTTTAGATGTTGGGATCAGATGTTAATCAAAATTGTATGGGACAGCAAAAAGCCAAGAGTTAAAATGAAAGCACTTAAATCAGCCAAAAGATTTGGGGGGCTGGCTCTCCCAAATTTGCAGAATTATTTTTATGCAGCCAAAACGCAGACATTACAAACATTACTAAATGATGACATAAAAGCAAAGTGGAGGTCAGAGCTGTTCCAGTGCAAAGAAATATGGGAAACTTTTGTCACGTTTAGTAAAAACAAACAAAAAATTATAATAAATAAATTCAAAATACATTTCCAGCCTGGAATAAAGTAAGGAGATATCTGAAAATTCAAAATTAACTTTCTGTATATGAGCTGAGATTAATATTTTTTCCTCCTTTTGCTTTTATTTGAAATATTGCACATCACTATGGTGTGGCACATAGAAAAAAAAAAAGTTTGTATTTATGGTCCTGAGTAGAGAAGTTGTTATATTTTAGATGGAGTTGGATTACTGTGTCTTCACCTGAAGCACTGGCTGCTGAGCCATATATCTGTACCTGGTATGTAGTCCATAGAAAGTCCCAATATTATGATGCATACAGATTACTCTGCTTGTGTTTGGGCATTTTATCATTTAAGTTGGTATATTGGTCATTTTGTGGCTCAAATGGTAGAAAATTGTATTGTGTGGTCATATAATTAATTGTGGTTCCAAAATAGTGGTGGTTCTGTGAAAGACAGCTGAATTGAAACCACCAAATAAAGCAAAGTCACTGGATCTGTGATCACGGGACCTAATTTTAGGGGCCACAATTTTCTTAATAAGAGCCACTTTTCTCATCTGTGGCAAGACAATGTGTGACTGCAGCTCTCTATACTTGCTTATAAATGAGACCTACAATGTCCAAGGTATGCCTCTCACTCACATGTACAAAGTTAGGCTCCAGCCCCAAGCAATCCTCAGCACAAAAAGTGGTTTAGCAAATGCACATATGTTTGGGTGCCTGAGTCATGCTTTTGTCCTCACATAATTCACCAGTTATTTCTAAGCACAGGCCTTCCAAACATCAGTGTTTAAAATGGCATTGACAGTTTTATTCTTTGCCACATCTTAGGTACACTCTGTCCATTCATCAAGGTTTCCCACTGGAATATTTTCCATTAACCCAACAAACAAAAGAATAAAACACTATTATTATTTTTTACATTGGCACTTTTGGGGATCATGGTTGGCACCAGTAGTACAACAAACCATAAAATTGATTATCTCCATTAAAGAAGATCATTAATAGGACGAGAAGCAGACCTTGGTCTATCTGTGGCTGGTGAAAAAAACGATCTAGCAATGAAACATACAGGTGATAACAGAGTGAGAAAAGAAGTCACAGAAAAAGAGACAGAAAGTCACAAATAGAGTCAGAGACAGGAGGAGATGAAGCGTTCAGTAGGTAGATAGGATACAGCAGGCGGAGGGGATGGAACGCCTGGGAGAGAATGATACAGCCTGAAACTGTAAGAGTTAGGCAAGCAGAGAAGGTCAGTTATCACGGGTGAGTGGCAGTTTGTGTCCTGCCGCTTCTGCAACACCGCCATCAAGTTCTAACGACCTTATACTCTGCAAGAAGGGGCCAGACTTGTGTAAAACCACTAGAGCAAACACATACAACAAACATAACAAATAAAAAAAATGATGTTCTCAGCAATCATGCCACCGTGAATTTTTGTTTTAATAAACTTGGAAGGATACTAACTGAGCTTATTTATCTCAATCTTGTCAAGGAAGGCATTACTGTGTGACAGAGGTACATGAAATGAGTTTCTATTGACAGACGTGTTTTTTAAAGGCATTCTGTTAATTATACTAGTCTAAAAGATATTCTTACAAGAAAGATAGGAAATATTTAAGTTGATCATGCTTTGTGGACTTGGAGAAGGTTTTCAACCAGGTTCCCCGGGGGCTCCTATGAGGGGCTGCTCTGCGAGTATGGAGTACCGGCCCCTTAAGATTATGGCCATATCTTTCTAAAGGAGGCAGGGGACAGGAACTGTATGCATAAATAAATCCAATATCTTATGTTCTCTGGTGGAGCCGCTGACAAACTGTTGGTAATGTTGCAAAGAGGGAGACGTTGTTGAAGCCTCCAGAGATTGCAATGAATGTTGCAATGAACGCGATAATTCTGATTAATTCATTACAGAAAAAAACTCTGCATTAAAAAAATAATAATAATAAATTATGCATTTAATCCCAGTTTGCATTCCAAATGTTTGTTAGTGCACGATTTCCTGGTCCAGGTATCGATGCACACTTTGCAGCTAGACCACCACAGTGTTGTAAAAAAACAGTTTTATGTTGACTACTGTCTTATCTCTTGCTCTGTCTCTGATATGTTTCCCTTTTTACTCTGAAAATGTCCTTTACGTTTCTTTGCTGAATCTGCCATATGCATTGCAAATGCAGTTAATATTGTAATGAGCAGCTCAGTCAGGATTGAATGCCTTTAACTCAGTTTGAGTGTTCAAATCCAAAATACACACAATACATAAGCTGCCAAGACGGACATCAACATTGCCGTCTTATATTTTTGTATTCCCTGAGAGATCATAACCTAAAATACCTGTTTTGTTTTTAATGGAAGTTGCAACAGGGTGTAACACTGAATTAGTAGTGAATCCTTGTAGATATGTCTTTCCTGATTATTTTAATGTGGACCATATAAACACTGACTATTGGGGTGGAAAGGAGATCGGTCCAGCATTCATGAACTTGAGCTTCAAATGTCTTTACTAACAAGCTGTACTGGGGCCTCTTGTGTCAGCATTTCAGGAGAAAGACAGAGGGCAGCCTATATCTGTTCTTAGGTAATTAACAGCTTTCACCTGGCCTTTGAGCCTAGGGGTATTGCGGGTGGGGTGAGGTTAAGAGTGAGTACAAGCATATCATGTTAACCTCTTTTCTGCAAACGAAATCAGTATTTGACTCTCGAATCAATACTTGTATGTCCAGTGGAAATGGAACAAATACAATGCTGCATTAATAAATACAAACACAAACATACTGAAATTTTTATTTGTAAGAATTAAATCTAGTGGGGGATGTATATTCAGATAATTGAAGTAGAAACAGCCACAGAATAATAAAAATACAAAACATGGTTTCTATATTGCTTAAAATAATTGCTCCTTTGTCCCCAGATAATATGAGAATATTGATTTCTGTGTTTGTCAAGCTTTGCTGAATGTCAGCTGGTGGGACTATTATGACATCTCTAACAACATTCTAGCATAACTGACTAAACTTAGAACCAATAATTAAACTGGCATAGCACATGTGGACTACAGGGTCACACAAAAACAGATCATCATGGAAAAACCAAAGTATACAATCTGAAAGTGTAAAGCAAAGAAAACAGTGCCTCTCCATCATGTTTTAAAAGCATTTGAAAATTATTTTTGAATTTATGTAACTTCAGTATAACTGTAACTTAAAAAAAAAATCACTTTGTCTTGTTACAATGATTTGTGGGCACATTTCTATTCTGTTGGGGTTGTGTTTCTGTGTTTTAGTTTGTTTTTAGTTTGGTTTCGTTAAGAATCGCAGGAAGCCATTAAACAGGAAGTGATCATACCGGAAGTTGTTGTATTGATCGGGAAGCGCATGCCACAAGGCGGAGTTGTTTATTCTGTATAACAGTCTAGCAACATCTGCATACGTCTCATGTCTTTTGATAGCATCGTAGGTATGTATTAGTTATGTGGAAAAGCGTCTACAGTTGGTTATTTTGGATGATGATGATTTGTGAAAGTTGTCACATTGAATTACGTAATCCAGCTAAAGTACTGTTGGAAATATGCAATGCTCTTCTAAAAAAGTTCCTAATTCCTATAAGAATGTTAGAAATAAATAAACCTGCGGACAAAGAGCCAAGTGTTTTTAGAGTTTTGATGTCGGGAAGGCGTTTAGCTGACTGTCAAGATATATGCCAGGCATATATTGAGGACAGCACACACTTATTTGATTTAAGTTTTTGCTAGTCTTACTGAACCAGGTCACCCAGTACTGAACAGACACTGATTATTGTGTTAGTGAAACTAAAAACAAACCAAAAAAAAATAAATAAATAAAAAAAAAATACATACACGTAATTATGTCAATCTGACCAAAATCACACAAATTGAAAGCTAAAGTCAAAAATGTTAAAACCGGACTACAGGCCAATTTCCACCTGGTGTGTCTGCGCTGCATTACGTCTGTGCTTCAGCAGCTATACACGGCTGTTTTAGTCAATGGTTTGGTTCACACCGGGCACAGAAAGTGGTGCTTTGCAGAGAGAAAGACAGTCCTGCTGCTGGAGTCTCGGACTGAATAATGTTGATTTATGTTAGGGTGCGATGTTTGTCACTAATAGACAATCTTTGCACGTATGTGCGTCATATTGTTGTATGAGTGTCCTGGTCAGACTTAAATAAAAATAACAGCGCCACCTCCTTTTCGCAGCAGAGTGGGTGTAGCACACGGATTCTAGGCAACATGTCTCCTGTGTGTGTTGTTTCAGTTACTACGTAAGGTTCACTCCATATGTGTGAGGGATGTCTACATCGGCAGAGATGTCGGGGAGGAGCTCCCGAATGGAAAAAAAACAGAGCCTATAGTTTAACGCATCCACTCTGCAGCTCCACACTTGAACTGAATCATATAAGTTTGTCTGATAATGCTACAAACTTCAACACATTCACTCTCTGTCACAGAAGTTGTCACACCCTGCGTCATTTATTAAACCACTCTGATCGCAACATCACCCGTCTTTAAAATTGATCTACTCCCCTTTAAGAGACTGCAGTGGTGCAGAAGGACAGGAAGCTGTCTGCTCTGTGATTGGATAGTTTTATTTGTCACCATCCAATCAGATAGAGGTGGATAGAGATGGACAAAATTCGCAACCGTAACTTCAGACTCTCACATGCAGTTTTGTCCTGATCATCTGTGAACAGAGTTTTCACAAAAGAACTTCTTTTTTGTTTGTTTTTTTCCACAAATACAAATCTTTTTTACAGCAATGCGCATCCTTTTCTGCCCATTTGCAAACTTAAATTTTTCAGACAGATTGTTTTTACAGGGTGAAAAGCTTGATTTAGAGAAGCAAACAATGAAAATATTTGTAAATATTCATTTACAACTGCAAAATCTTTATGACTTAATATTGAGCCCATACCAAGCAGTCCACAGTGGTCACGGTTACATGATGTTCATAATGAATTCAGAATGAAAAATTTAGGAATTAAAGTATTCTACATCGTGTTTACATAATAATTCCAAATTGAGGTTTACATGAAAAACATGTTTATCCAATTCCATTTAAGATCTGAGGGTTGGGAAGGGCTCTGATTGAACAGGGGGCGGACATTTACGTCTACGAGAATAAAACAATTTAAGTTTAATTTGGAATGGTCATTTTCAATTAATATTAGGTGTTTACAAGGTCATTTTGAATAATTTTAAAGAGGATTAATTTTTATTCCGAATTAAAGGGGAATTAAAACTCATGTAAACGTGATCATTGTTGAGGTATCAGACAAAGTTCAGTTAATGGTTGTAGTTCACTGAAATAATTAGGTTAAAACAACTCAAAGGTAGCTTGTTAATACAGGGCACTGGAGCAAGAGGGGGCCATGAAGGCTACCTTCTTTAAAAATAAGAAATTTAGTTGCAATTAATGCAAAATGATTTAGTATTTTGTGCTATTTTTGACACTTGCCACTTGGACACCTAATCAACCTAGAGCAGGGCGAATCGTTCGGGCAGGAAGTCAGTTGGTGAAATGATGGGAAGTGACATAATTTTGTAAAATACCAGATATCCCTATTAAAAACACGTGAGTATAAAGTACGTGAGACATGGGTCGGACTGGCCAAATAACCATTTGCTGGTTTATTTACTTTAAATGCCCATAAGGGCACCAACTATCATGTGAAGTTGCAATCCTTTCATGAGCGAGTGAACTGCAGAATCCAGCTGTGGCAGAGATGGTCTGCTCTGAAACACTTCTGGTGGGACAGGGTGCTAGGTGGAAAGCTTGGCGTAGCCAGTCCGCTTTGCTTTTGTGATGCTTCCCAGGGATTAAGCTTTTGGTAAACAGGTGACCTGAAGGTGCTCTCTCATTGGTTTAGTTGAGACTCTGTCCAGGAAGCAGCTCTCTGTGTCCCTGACCAATCAGCATTGTTTTATGCTCTTTATTTATTCAGCGGGATTGATTTTCTATGTGTCAATCAATATCACACCCATGGTGTCCAAATACGCAAGTGTGAATGTTACAGCCTTAAACAAACTGAAGCAAGGTGTGAGGAGAAAATGCCAGCTTAAAGAAATGAACAAATATTTAGTAATTTCTTTGAGAAAAATAATTTCACACAGGGTTACTTTGAGAAATAAGGATGATTAATTAGCTTGGTTCTCAACCCAATTAAAAAAAAAAAAAATCCAACAGCAGGTACGTGAATTAGGATGGAGTTAGACCTGTGGCTTTATAATCAAATTGACAATCAGAAAAGCCTTTATTGTTATTGTGTTGTTACACCCCTCAAAATTTTTTGCCACCACTGATTGAACTCTAACCGTAGCTTGACTCAGCTGAGCATGCGACCATACTAAGACATTCTGCTTGAAGCGTGCCATCTAATTGGATTGGATTAGAACAGAAGCACTCACTTTAAGGAAAAGAGTGACAAGTCACGGCTCACCTGGTAACACAAGGGAGTCATTGTAGAATACAGAGTGGATTTTAATCATGCTGCTGCTCTAGTTTTCACTCAAGTAGAGGACTATTAATTCAGAGAGACAATCATGCTCTGGTCCTGGACGTTTCCTAAGGGATAACGGCACACTGCTTCGACAATGTCAGCTTTGCATGAAAAGATCCCATACAACATATTCTGAGCACAGCGACACATGATTGCAATTACGTCTGACAATGAGCACATTTCATTATTCATACAGTCAGCCAAGTAACTTTTATTTTTTCAGCAAGATATCTATTTTTGATTTGTTACCGAAAAAGGATGAATTGAAGAACTCCCAGTGACACTTAAATGTCACTAATGGCAATCATAATGGTTACTATTTTACAGGCACTTAGAGTTGATGTTTTATGTGGTAGTGTATGTCCGTTTGTGGAATTCTTTTTATCTACGTATTGGATCAAAATTACAGTATAATATGAAATCTGTATTTGTAATGTGAATTTTTTCTAAAATTTCTTGTAAGACGGTGAGTTTAGAGAAGCTTTTGAGGAATTATGGTATTAAAGAATCATTGGCGTGTTTGCTGTGGCCTTTTCTCAGCTCTGTGGTAGTGTTGGTACGTCATCTGATTTGGTGATTTCATCTGCCAAGATAAAGGATATAAGAAGGCCGCTGGAATCTGAGGTGACATTTTGACAAAGATAAGTACTTGGAAAACCTGTCTGGAGATGCAATCTATTGACTTTTTTAAAGTTAAATATTCGTTTTGATCATCACTTTTTTTTTCTCTCTCTTTGTATCAGCAGAGAAAATTTTAAAACAAGAATAATACCATGCTCTTCTTGAGTGCTCTTTTGAGAAGTGCTTAAGGATGAAATGATCATTTAATTTAATATTTTTCTAAATCAGGCATACTCACCGTACACCATCTAATTAACTCAGGAGATTATTTAATGTGCAGTGTAAGATGAGAGCAGCAGATAAAGTAGATACAAGTGCCAGAGCTTTCATTCCTTCAAAGATAATAGAAAATGCACTCTAGAATCCAAGTCAATACAAAAAAAAAAGAAAAAAAGAGAAAGAAAAAAAAATATATATATATATAGTTCATTATAAATGTTTATTGATTTAATTAATCAAATGTTAGTGTAAGTGTTAATTGCTGGGCACGTTAACATGTTATTATCGCTTTAGCGCATTAATTGATTAATGCTGTTAATTTTTTTTTTTTTTACGCGCGTTAACACAGGTGTTTTTTTTTTTTTTTTTTTTTTTTTTTAACTTCTTGCTCACTGGCCACATGCAGAGGCTTGGAGTCCAATGCCCCTTCCTGCATGTCTTGTCTTATATATTTGCTTGTGGTTCCAAAATAGTGGTTCTACCTACTGTGAAAGACAAATGACAATTGAAACCACCACAGAAAGCAAAGTCAAATTTTCAGGTCCACTATTTTCTTTATAAGGGCCACTTAAATTATCTGTGGCAAGACAATGTGTGACCAAAGAAAGGATAAGGCATCTTGCAGGTCAGATGTAATTAGGAGAGAGCAGGTTTATTAAAATGAAGAGACGTTTTCTGTCTGACACTTAAGAAAGAAGTAAAAGAACCTACATTTCTCTTTGTCCGTCAAAACCTATTTAAATGGGCAGAAAACTGTCATTTTTGGACAGGAAACGGCTCACAAAAGACAATAAGTAAGTTTTTTTTTACTTTTTTTTTTTTAACTAAATGTGGTTTTATCCTAGTGGATATAAGTTTTAAGGCAAGACAGCAAAGGAAAGACGTCTTATGATGTCTGTTTTACAAACATGAAGCATAAACCCGGCCTTCTTTTGCCTCTGGTTCGGAGAATCTTGGTCATAGTGAGATGAAACTTCCACTTTTGCAAGCTGTGAAATGTGAGCTTTCAGGTGTCATTTGTCCGTGTTCATGCCTCAGGTTGACACAGGGAGCCATAATTTGTTTACATATTTTTTCAGGCTTTGTGTACCTGGGGCCTCATTTATAAAACTGTGCGAAGCAAAGCAGACTACAGGTGGCGTACGTAGAGAAAAAAGCAAATCTGCCGAATTTCAGATTTATATACAAGTCCCATGCTTGTTTCCGTTTTTAAATCAGAATCAACGCTAAAGCTGCCGCATATGAGGAGCACCTTGTCACATCCTTAAGGTGGCTATAAAAGGTCAGATGAACATCTAAAATAAATATTCATCATGTCATTCCCATGATAGCTCAAGAGGGGAAAAGAGGGAAGAAGCAGATTTTTTCAGAATGTGAGACTGGTGGTGATGGACCATGTTAAAAAACGTAAAAAGGTTTTAATTGGTGGGCACGGCTTGGGCATTACCAGTGTCAGAGAGGCAGAGGAGTGGAAGCAGGTGGCAGATGCTAGTGATGCCATGTCAGAAGGCAACACACACCACAGGTATCAAATGGTGCGACTGGATATCTCAGTCGGTGGGGCATCTGCCTTCCATGCGGGAGACCAAAGTTTGAATCCCACAGGAGTGAATCGCTTTGGATGAAAGCGTCTGCTAAATGACAGTACTGATGCTGGTAATTTAGTCATTTAATTTATAAAATAAATATGTACAGATATATATGAGATTGGTACCAGATTATTTGGTGTTTATTTATAGTTCCTGGGTGCTCCAGCTCAGCAGTGCTGCAGCTGTGGTTGGAGAGGGTGAGGCCAGAAACTCCACGCAGAACCGCAACAGCCGTGTCCTGAGAGAATGTCCTGCAGCTGCAGAGGGGCACAATCACTGCTATTAATGATGTGCCCAAGGAGTTGCGGAAATAAAGACCATTTGGACAGAAATTTGGACAACAATAAAAAAAATCATTGTGAAAGAATAAATAAATAACAGGAAATCCACCTCTTGTGTGTTTCATATGTGTTGCATCACTTCTAGACCTCCAGCCTCCAGTCTGCTTCCCACTCTGCTGGGTCTTAGAATGAATGGCCAAAGCTTCCTTTTCGCATTTTCTTTTACTGACTGCTACATGTTGGCAGCAGAATGTCCACCTTATTTAGCTGAATCTATTTTATAACATGTAAGCTTTCTTTCACAATGACAGAACATGTTTTAGTGGTTGAGGTTCTTATTAATACCATCTTCTCTTGGAAATCCTGTTTTTTTTTTCTTTTCTTTCTGAGCATGCACTCTCAGTAGTATTAATATAGAAATACGCCTCTGTTCATTTTTGCAAACAGCTTTAATATATAAGAGGTGGTGTAAAAGGTAATATTTGATTGTCTCACATTGCACATCATCTCCTTGATTTTATTTTGTACCATTGGTGTTGCAGTTTTCCGTTTCTCCAGATTTTGTGCGTACGGCACAAGATGCCAAGTTTGGTTTTGATAAATCTCAAAGGTTGACTATAACTGGCCAGTTTCTGTACCTTTGCCAGCTATGTAAATGAGGGCCCAGGTCTTGTTGTCTTAACTGTGTTTGTTGGTCATAGAAATGGTTTTGCTGAGTTATGAGATGAGATTCTGAAAGCTTTGTAGATACCAAACATGTCTATAGCTAAATTTACAGACCTGATGTTACATCTGTAAAACCAGATGTTAACGCCTTAGCTCCCAGTAGCAGAGGGTTCGGGTGCAAGAGGTTAAGCTGAACAGTCAAGCTAAGAATGCAAAGAATTTATAGGCCAGAAATTTGAATGATAAAACCACTAAAAGTGCATGGATGGAAGTTATTGTGCATATTATGAATATTTCTCTTTCCTCACCATCTAGAAGCTGTGAGATTCTCATCCTGCTTTCTGTCTGTTCACCTGATGCTGATATTCATCACATATTGTTCCTTCTGTGTGAAGCAGCTTCACAGCTTTAAATTCATCCTGCTGACTTTTTTACTTTATAGTTAGTAAATCCTGAAAATTTCATACTTCTTTGTCATAAATATTTGATTTTATAAATATATATAAAGAAATATTATAACCGTTGCTGTTTAAAGAAAAAAAAAAAAAAAAAAGTTGCTAAATCTGTTTATTTAGTGCAGGGGTCTGCAGCCTTTCCAATCCAAAGAGACTTGTTTTCCTCAGCCAGCTAAATAAAACTCCTTCAGAGATGCTTTGTTGTCATTTTTGAAGAACCACATTTTATTACTATAAAGCTTTTCCAGTAGACACAATTTCTTATTTGGTATGTAGATATTTTTTGGAGAATAATGTTAATTAAAAAAAGCTCACACTTTCCAACCTAATGACAAGTAAAATAGATTTAAAAAGAAATAGAACTGGTATTTTTACTGTTTTTATTTGGAAATTTAATGTAATTAATCCATGAAAAAAATGAAAAAAAAGCTAAAATCCTGCATTTGTTATTATATCTATATTTAAAAACATTTTTAGCCATGTATTAAGAGCCATTGTGGAAGGTCCACAGAGATACTTACGGCTTCAGAGTCGCAGATTGGAGACCCCTGATTTAGTGTTTGTAAACTAAAATTTACTGAATTTTCTTCATGGGACCTACTCTCATTGGAAAATATCTAAATAATGAGATGGAGGTATTTCAAATACTGATACTGAGTGAAAAAAAAACTATTTTATATTAACGTAGGAATTTTGAAACATCCGTACTGATGCTGTAACACAGTAAAAAGAAGGAGAACAGGGGAACACTGAGCCTTATAGAAAGAAATACTGGTCTTTATAAGCTACAAACTGCACTGTTGAGAGTGCAGCAGCAGTACCTTTGTGGGTATCACCCCAGTGACAATCCTTTGCATGCCTAAACACACATCTAGGTATTTTATTTTATGTTAGTGTATATAGTTATTTTGTTGCCATCCTCAGGTTAAACCCAAACATTCACAAAAGTGGTACAGGCATCTTTGGTCACGTAGCTAGTTGCACACTTACACCTGAGAATATACACAACATGTATATTGGCACACTTTGTGTGGTTGTTTTGTAATTAATTTACATGAACATCAGTCCCTTATTTTGCTTACATCAAGACATTGTAATGCAATTAATATAATTAAAAGTATAGAATTCATACTGACATCTGACAAACATCCAACTCATTTAGAATAAAATGGCACCAAACCAACTAGGTCACATAAAATAGCAATAAATAGATGTATAAAAATCAAGAATACTTCGATGTAAATCTGAATACTGTTACAATACTAGAATAGAATAGAATAGAACAGAATAGTAAATAAAATTTTAATGTCATTCTTGCAGAACAATGAGAATTCTTTGAGCAGCTCTGTACAGAGATAGCTGCAAAGATCTACGTACTCAACATAACAAATAAAATAAAATAGATTTAGCTTTAAAGTCTACAACAAAATTAAATTCAGATATCTAGAGTATTTTGAGGTTTCTTTGTCACCTGCTTTAGGGAGAGTGTGCTCTAAATCAATTATAGTCCTCCCTGCAGCCTTCCTCACCATGCCCTGCTGTGGGCTCTGGAATGCAGTAACCCACAGCCATATGCTAATCAGACTCCCATATGTCGCCTGTGAGACTATCAAAGAGCCCCGAGGACCCAAAGGACAGAGGATGGTGCTGAGACTGGGGTGGGTGGTGCTGGATAAGAGGCAAGTTGTTGCCCTCTTCATGTCTCTGGGTTGCAGCATGGAAAGAGAGAGACGGGCAGCGACTGGGACAGTCTGGCGTACAGTGTACGGCCAGATGGAGAGATTGCCTGCAGACATTCACACTTAGTAGGAGACTAGTGGATGTATGCTGGTGCCAGAGAGCATCCAAAATAGTGTCTCCTTTGCTTGGAAATTTTTTTGATGCCAAAAAAAAAAAAAAAAATCTTTCAATATTTTACGTCTTTTCTCTTGTCACATTTTTTTTCTCCAATTGATTAAACACTAAAATGTCTCTTTCTTTTTTTTTTAAACTGACACACAGAAAGCCAGATCTCGTCTCAACACATTTTCTGCTTTACACACATATTACAGTTAAAAATGACTCTTTAAATGCATAAGACACAACAATCTGACAGTCACATGTTTTCCATTTCAAAGTACTGCCATTCAAAATAACACCACATGAGCTAACTGATCAATACATATTCACCATCTGACCAAACACCTCAATAATTACAGTTTTTTCAACTGTTAACACTCAACTATGAAAACAAGGCTCCTTTTTTTTCTAAAAACCTTGGACAATCTACCAAAGATCACAAAATTAGCTAAACAGACCAGTTTGTTTGCTAAATTAAACACATCAGCCTAAACTATAAACAAATTTATAGTGCTCTTTCAATGATTGTACAGTTTCAATCTTTTACATACTACCATAAAAAAATCCAAACACATTTGTAAAAACCCTTTTTTAATAACTAGAGTGATGGATTCTATTCAGTAATATTGTTTGAGAGTATGGTTGTGAGAATTTAGATGACAAACCCAATGCATTCTTTATGATTACTTTGATATATACAGGGAAAGTACACAAATACTATAAACTTACTCAGCACTGCACAACACTGATGCTGCAGAGTGAAAATGTTTATTTCTTACCGTATACTCAGTTACAGTAACATGTTATTTAACAAGGAAAATCAGAACAAAATAGTTTTCTTACAGTAACTGAAGACAAATAAAAATGACTGTATGAAGTACATACATGGTAACTCTGACAAAAAACAAAAACATGATTCCTCAGCCTAGCTGGATCGGGCCATAGGATTTCATCTACATCACAGGCGATGTCTTCATTGGCAAGGCATCGTTTGAAGAATCGTCTTGTGTGACGAATCCACTCCTGCACAGAAGAAACTTCAGTAATATCACAGGCCTGCTCCATGACCTCAATATATGTATATATTTATAGCACTTACTGTATACCTGATTGCTGTGTTTTCAAAAGGCACATTTGTGTCTCCACACCTGGTGGATGTGGTCATCCAATTTGTTCATTAGTGTGATCACTGGCACGCCAGGGCTCTGTAATGAGAAGAAAGTAGCCTCACAATCCTTATCTGTGTCTGGGGTGTGAAATGTGTGTAGAGTTTTGCAAATCAGTGTGTAATGTTTTCGAAAACTGTGACGCGGAGTCTGTGCTTATTGTTGTGCAACTCTGGAGAGGTGTTTTGTTTCCAGCATGTAAAGATTTGATAACTGTGTGAAAATGTTCATTTTCATGTGTAAATGACCACAGGTGAGCACCTTTTTTCTTTTAACACAATGGAAGATGTTGCAGAGAGATGATGGGGAAGGTTGAGAATGAGAGGGGGAGGAAGCGTGAGAGGAAAGTGTAGAACTGCTTGAGCTGGAAGAGGAGTTCATGGCCAAAAAAACAAACAAAAATAAAACAACTTTCAATAAAATCAGAGCAAACTTGGTTGATCATGTTATGAGCCATGGCTTTACAATGCGAGAGGCCGCACAGAAAGTGCAGCCCAACTTTAGCGGTTTTACTGTTGCCTCTGTCATTCAGACATTTAGACTGGAGTACAGGTATGTAACTGAAATTTGTTCACACAATTTGGTACATGAATGCCTGAACTACAGGTTTCCTGTACAATTTACTCTCCTCTGGGGAAAATATTTTAGGCTGCATTGTCCAAGCCCTATATTTTTGTGTTTTTCCTTTTCCTAAATGACTGAGAGACACAACCATGGTGGAGGACAGAGCCAAATGTTGAAGCTGCTATTGTAAACTTGGTGTTGAAAAAATATTAAATCAGATTAGGAGAAATTCAAGGCCACATCATCCAAGACAACATTCGATGACTCAGCAATGACCAGAAGAAGGGAAAGAAACGTTATCGGCCATGTTCTTGGACAATGTGGTCTGAGCTTCCATCTCCAATACACATGGTGTTCTCCACTGTCATGCCATTCTTTGACCATAAAACACATCCCATATTCTCACATTTCTGGACAGACTCCATAACATACTCATATGAATGATGTAGATCATCAAAGAAACTGGTATGATGTAGTATGGGACAGCATGAGCTTTCCTAATGCAGCCCCAGTTTGAAACTTGTTCACTGACCCACCATTTCACATGTAATACTTCTCACCATACTCAGTAGAAGGTATACGACTGGCAGCCTTTTCAGCACATGCCTCATGTGCAGACTATGGAAGAGGCATGTAATCAGACTGATGTGGGTGCAATTCAGGGATGGATAAGGCATTCAAGGCACTTCTTCCCTTGATGTCTGGCAAAATATTGCCTGTGATGTGGACGAGGACAGACCCAGCTGTGCGGCAAAATGCTGCCTAAATATACTTAATTATTCCAGCCTAGTTTGCAAAATTGTATTTTAGCAATTGGCATAAAAGAAAACTAAAGCATGCCCTTGATTGTCCACATACTGCCCTGCCAACAGATTAAATTGAAGCTCCAGAAACAAAAAGTGTATTTTCTTGAGAGTTTGATCAACACAATAATGCTTTGTGAGATTTCTACCACTAAAATGTAATTTTCCACTTGTACAACTAGAGCCTGATTTTTTTGACTTTGTTGTAAAGCCTTGGATCTATGTGATGTCAAAGTTCCCTAAGTGCACTTCGCCTACATGCATTTTATTGTGCTAAGTGAAGAAAGACATTACAGTGACCCAGCCTTTACAAGAAATTTCAATTACAGGAGTTATAAAGCCCTGCTCTCAGGCCAAAGTGTTTAGTGTTTTGCTTTGCTGTATACAGTATTACCTCCTCACAATTCTTGTGGGTTTCCAGTTAAATTAAGTAGCTTCTTTGTGTGTCTGATGTGAAAAAAAATTAAATAATTACTGTTGATTGCAGGTTGTTGCTGTTTATGGTGAATAGAGAAATTATGAAGGGTGACCTTACACGTTCAAGCTTCCTGTTGATTACTTAGAATCTGTTTTGAAGACTTATTTGAGATCACCATCTGTGAAAAATGATGCAGAAAATAGTAAAAGAACATTGAGTTTTCACAGTTATAATTCTTTATTGGCCTTGGATTAATAGGACAGCTGAATGAAATAAAATGACAAATAGTTTCTATCAGTGAGCTGCACTTCTTGGATCTGGCGAGTAACAGTTGAGCATCAGACTGCATTAAGACTCTGGACTTACAGACCGCTTAGAGGCAGAGCTGAAAACCTGACAGCAAAGGAGCAGTTGGGGTCGCTGGATATTCTGGAGTCACAGTCATAAGCCATGCCCCACATGGTGTCAACATATCATGGACCGAAAGGTCGTTGGTTCCAGACACACCTTAGTTCATGGCTAAAAATATCCAGATAGGTTTTTAAAGTGGAGGAGTCAGAATTACATCAGTTGCGCATGGCAAACTATTTTCAGCTCACTTGAAAATCGTAATTATTTTATTACCCTCAGTGAATAAGCAACACATGAAGGCCCTACATAACATTCTGTTTCAATGTGGGAATAACTTAATTTGCATTTTCTTTGCACTTCTGGCAAGTCATTTTATTTAAAGTGTAGTCTTTCTTTTGTACACTGCAAGACAGTTCTTGAATATTTACGAACCCTCAGGGGGTAACACTGCAGTGTAGCAGTCAAAAATGTTGAATGAAATTCTTTAGAGCACCTTTAATGTTGGAATAGCTCTGAAGAAATGCTTGATAAAAGATAGATAGAAAAGCCCTAATATTTTTGGATCATCACTGATAAATAAAGTTCAATAAGGCAAGCAGTAGGGGCTGGTAATTGAGATATAACTGATAAAGCTCAAACTGAGTTCCACAAAAGAAAAAAAGAAAAAGTGAGCCCCCACACTGAGACCATTTATAAATTTATCAGACTCAAACTGATATAAACTAATCTATCTATCTATCTATCTATCTGTCTGTCTGTCTGTCTGTCTGTCTGTCTGTCTGTCTGTCTGTCTGTCTATCTA
>JBAFTB010000011.1:15909778-15925157 GCA_037177355.1 Melanotaenia trifasciata | reverse complement strand
GATTTGTCAGCTATCACACCGTGAGGCTAATATAAACCGGAAAAGCTGATCTTCATTTAAGAAAAAATATATATAGGTTGCAATTCTTAACTAAGAAGATACACAAGGACAACTTAGTTGGAGCGACACTAAAACAACTGAATGCTTTAATAAAGTTGTGACATAAAATATGAACTTTTATTCCAGCTATATTTAAAATTAGAACCCACCGGTGTAACAGCTTAAAGAAAGCTAAATAAGTTTGAATATATTTGATTTCTTTGCAAAATGTTAATTTAGAATAAGAATTTTTGGACCTAATAGTGATCATTGTGGTACCCACATGCACTATTTGTGTGCATAGACTTGTACAGATTTAGTTATACAAATTGTTGCTATTACACTGGTTCAAAACAATACCTCTGAAACCATCCTCCCTTTTTTTCTAATCACTATAACATAATTCCAAGTTACAAATGCTTTCTTCAGATTAAGAGTACTTGTGTTTTTGTATTATTATTACATTTTGTTATCTCTTCTACTAAATCAAGCAGTACCAAGCTGTTCATTTGTTATTTCTAAAATCATACTGTCAGCAACTCACGCCGCTAAGTTTACTGCTCTAAACTTTTCTAGCATTCTTATCTACATGTATATAGTTCTTTTTAATGTTTTGGAAATGTACTGATTACCAGCTGTAGGAACTTTTACATTTACTAATTTGGGTCATCAATTATATTTTTTATATGAAAAGTAATTAACATCCTCATCACATAGTGACAACCTGAATTCACTGAATGAACAAAAATTCCATTTAAATTACTTGTACAATACACATCTCCTATTTGAAAGTTGTATTCACAAGGGCGGCTCTGGTTTTGTGAGACTCATTTTTTAAAAAGGGAGAGTTCAAAGCTCTAGCCAAGGAGAGAGTCTGTCAGTAAATAAAGGATGAGATTACCAAGGTTTATTTTTTCTCTTCTGTATACCTTATGCCCCAGAAGTCATTTGAAGCATTTCACAAAAATCCACTTACAACTGAGGTGGGGCATATTTTCAGAGGGAAAATAAAACTGCATGTGCAGATGAGATGTACAATGTATGCTGTATAACTATGGGCCATTAAGTGCAGCTTTTCTAAAGGATCAAGTGTGCTGATGCAGTGGGTATTGATCAGAATTAATTTTATATACCGCAATGCACCCAACATTGTTTACATTTCATCTTCTCTTTTCATTTTAATGTTGTTTTGCATAATTAGTCAATGTAAAAACAATAATTGCATATTTTGTTCCGTCTTCTGCTGTGCTGAAAAAGCTCACAATGTTTAGAGTGGTACAGCATAGCATGTATCTTTTGTTGAGTAGATAATTGTACATTTGATCATGATATGTATTTATTACATCAATGTCACATCAGTCACTACAGTGATAACCCTCCAGTGATTACTTCTATAGTGTAACTTGTCTTTCATGCTATCAGCTCTGCAAATAGAGAAAAGTGAACTGGAGAAAAGCCAATGTTTTTCATAATCTGCATAGGATCAGGTGTGTAATAGTTTAAATAGGACTGACTATTTACCTGTTCCTTTCCCATAAATGAAAGCAAACAGACGGATACTGTACAAGATGAAGAGGAAGTATTTTGTCAATAACATAATTCCAGTTTACGCTGCAGTCACCAATGATTTTGAAGCAATGAAAGTGCTCTTGCTGGATCTCCTTGGTTCTTCAGCTTCTGGGCAAAAGAATATCACTCGAAGACACACTCAAGACTGTATCCAGTGGCCAGCATGTGTACACCAGGGGATGATAATTTATTTATGGTATTCAACAATAGAAAATAGATGGCTGAATACAAAAAAAAACAAAAAAAAACAAAAAAAAAATGTTTCCTTTCACCATAAATGTTTGGTTAGTTTAAGGATAGGCTTGGCCTGTTGGTTGAGGATGAAGACAGGAATATCCAGGTGGTGACCCGGATCATCCAGAAAATCAAATCAGTTGTTCCTTATTCTATTTTTGAGAGTTCCTCAAAATTTCATCATAATCCGTCCAAACTGAACACATGATCTCTGCCTTGTCGGTAGTAATAATGTTGAAAAAATCTGACTGTACAGATGATACAAAACACACTCAAAAGACAAGAAAGACGATCAGCAGTACTCCACACACCAATCCGGTGGTTACACATAGTATATGAGGTACATGATATTTAGATGCTATCAGAACAATAAGTCTGTGATGGCTTGAGTTGATTGTAGTAAAAGCAGGACTATGTAGAAAATCTAATAAGCTTCAGACTGATTGATGGAGCAATGTATAGTAAAAGTTTCTGCTTTAACCATACTCTGCATGCAGAACCTGGTATAGCGCTCCACAGCCAAAAGACCACTATTGAGAGAAAAGCACAAAAGGGATGACAAATACATTACCTGACAGAAATGAGAAAATCAGTTTATTCCTTTTTGGGAATGTAGTGCGTGAGTTTGTTTCTAATTTATGGTGAAATAAAACCAGCATAAAACTATAAATAAAGAAGCAAAAAGACATGGTAGACAATATAAAATATCATATTTGGTGCACAGATTAGACAAACTGCATTTCTTTCACAAACAGATAAAGATAAGCCCTTTTAATGCTCACAAAACGTCTTCAACATCCACATAACTTTAGAAAAAAAAAACAGGTTTGGGCATCTTGAATAAGCCTCTAACCCTGAGAAATTTCACAGCTCCCTGCCATCTGACTCAGCATCAATTAAATTTTGCTGCCTCTGGATGTTACAAACTGTCAGTCTCACACTGGGCTACATCTGTCCTCTGCTGCACACAAAATGTCTTCCATCACAATTAATTTAGTAAAGCAGCAATGTGTTGGATAGATTATGAATGGATAGACAGAGAAGGTAAGACAAGCAAGCAAAAATGTCCCATCATCAAGCCACTGGCCATATGCTACAAAATGCTAACTGAAAGGTAATACATATATGAGCAAGA
The DNA here is from genome assembly GCA_037177355.1 of Melanotaenia trifasciata. Classification (NCBI taxonomy): domain Eukaryota; kingdom Metazoa; phylum Chordata; class Actinopteri; order Atheriniformes; family Melanotaeniidae; genus Melanotaenia; species Melanotaenia trifasciata. The sequence goes on along the minus strand of JBAFTB010000011.1, from coordinate 15,922,180 downwards.
GTTTTCAAGGTATTTTAATTGTCCCCAGTGACCTAACTTATCATCAGTGATGGAAAGTACTGCTGAACCGAATGCTTGATCCGGAGCAACTAGTCGTTGGGATGGTTTAGCCGACAATGGCAAGATGAACAACGTTTAACTGGAAGAAAAGTCTGAGAGAAGTTTGTTAGGATAAAGATTTTCTACACACATTTTTTTAGACCTTTTAACATCTGTTGATAGACAACAGTTGCAAAATAGTCTTAGTCAGGCACATTTACATTTTCATGTTTCTCAATATGCTCTGTCCATTTTAAGTAAATTAATAAAATAACAGCATGCTGTTATTGCAAGTCCAGCTTATAACAGTTTAGACGGCTGCAAATGTAGTGTTCATTGTTGATGTGTGGACGGGTAAAAGTAAATGTGCTTGAGTTTTGAATGAGTTAATTTGGAGTGATGGCTGGTCATATGATCCATCCATTTTCTGAAACATCTTATTTCACTAGAGGCAGGGTACACCTTAGATAGATTGCCGGTCCATCACAGGGCCAATTTTCATGTGGCAAAACTGTGAACTTCCAAACATGCAGTTTTTAAATCATTTTCAATCATCACCTAATCTTGTATCTTCTCAAGTGACAATAGAGAAAAGCAGGAGCTATAGAAAAAGAAGTGTGTAATGGGGCAGTCAAACTTAGAGTTGCATGGCAGATTAACACCATTAGCTAACCACTCTACCTCTACCTTAGTATTTTTTTTCTACATTTGGCAAGCATGATTTTTGTGATGATTTCATAGAACACAAAACGTAGGCATGACATGACCTGTAAGGTGGCCAGTGGGATGATTACGATGATGACACCTAAGAATTTTACTCACTTTTCAAGTGTGAACTGCTTCACTTTGTGCTATAGAACGCGACATATTGTGGTGAGCAGCTGCAGTGGATTCACATCATTTTCATTCAGCCATTCAGAGCTATTCAGTGACCTCTTGGACTCCTTGCATGTGTTGCATTCTAACATAAACCACGCTGGTATCTGTTTGAAAAAAAATTTTAACTTTTTAAGATGTGGTGAATATAGTGGAAATTGTCTTTTTAAACAGAAACACGGGCCTTTAAATTAATTATAGCTTATTAAGTTTTCTAACATTTAGAAAGTACAGAAAACAAATGTAAAGTGGCAGTTGGATATTATTTCTAATAATCTGCAATTATCCTAAAATAAGTCCATTTTGAAGTTGTATGACTTTATCAATCACTTAGGTTTCAGTAAACACTCGCTGGCCACTATATTAGGTTTACTCTGTTAATATTGGCTTCAAGGTTCAGATTGTGCATTCAGAAATCGTACTCTCCATTTCTTGGTTGTAATGCGCAGTTACTTGAGTTACTGGTGCCTTTCTGTCGTCTCAAACCAGTCTGCCCCTTTTTCATCTGACTTCTGACATTAACAAGACATTTTTATCCAGTCAACCAGCGCCCAAAGGATATTTTCTTTTGTGGACAATTCTTGGTAAACCTTAGAGATGGTTGTGTGTAAAAATTCCAGTAGATTAGCAGTTTTTGAAATACTCCACCAACATGCCTCATTAAAAGTCGCTTAAATCCGAGCATCAGAGTGGGGAAGTAAATAGGATGCTCGGTTGGAACTTCAGCAAGTTGCCTTGACCACATTTACATGCTGCCTTGATTTGCAAACGACAACAACAACCTAATAAAGGGGCCAGTCAGTGTAAAGCTGTTATTTAAAATAAGTAAACAAATTTGTCTAGGAATCCTTACAGCTATAGCATATCAATACCACCAGGGAGTGTATTTTATCTATCAAATACTCATTAAACATGTACGCTTGACCAATTATTTTCCTTACACTACATGCAGATGAAACTCTGTAACTGCTCCTATTAAACCACGAGTCACTTAAGGTTTGTGATTAAAGGTTCTGCCATCAGTGCTGCATGAATGAGTTTCCCATTAAAATCTCTTACATCTTGTCCACTTACCATCTTGATACAAATCAGGAGCAACCTGTACCTGCTTAGCATTTTACTCCTGCCATGTAGAGTGGCTAAAGGAGCTTGAATTTGTGCAGTACATATGTATGTGAATTCATCTGTTGTGTTTTTCCAGCCATTCCTGCAGATTCTCCCTATCAGTCATTGTAAATCTTCTAAGATGTCTGGTAACAGCTCAGAATGGCTGACACCCCAAATGATGGAAACACCATCTTACTAATTACATAATTCATAGAAATATTTAAGATTAGCAAGGACAAATCAGAGCAACAAAGCAACTTTACTTGCACTATTTTGGCTGAATCATTTAAAACGTTGTGTCATCCCCATGTTAAAAATTCAAGTGAAATAGATCCCTAACCGACCAATTAGTAACCATCTCTATACTCATCAAGGCCAATTAATTATGGAGGCTGGAACGAAAACAACAATACACAGTGGGCCAGCTGGAATAACGTGGAAAGCAGGCCCGATGCTCTAATGACAGCTAGTGGTGATGAGGGTGAAGGCGAGGTCAGTCGAGGTGAGGGCTCGATATGCTTGGGGTTTCTGGTGGAACGACATCCTGCTGATTCAGAGCCCCACCCCCTACCCCCCACCACCACCTTGAAGATAATCAGCACCATCAGAGCTCTATGTTTTACTGGCTTCAGAAGCAGGAGGTGAGACTAGATCAATGCAACCTTGCCAAAAGCAGTGAAAAGCACACAAGCTAATAATTTACACATCTGTTACGGTACCTGGGTTAAAATTGCTATAAATAAATTCACAAAATGAAGCAAAAAGTTTCAGCTTTAGTTTGTTTTTCCTAAAAGATGCTCAATATAGGCTGTTATAGGAATGTTGTTGTAAAGTACAATAAACATACACACATACAATTATTACGTATTATGTATAATACAATTATTTTTATGCAGAGGCCCTCATAAAATATGTGTACCCTTCATTCTACAGCTAGCCCAGAAAAGAAATTACCAGCTTCTTCATCTTTATCACCACCCGACTTCATTTTCCAAATCATGCAACTTTGATTGTCTACTGTTGAGTGCTATGTGCGCTAGTGTGCACTTTCAGGATATTTATAAGAATGCATATCTGTCATCCAGAAATCATGTAATCAAGGGTTACTGAGTTATAGAAAAATTCTTTGTTTTCAGCAGTTAGTTTTTTTTGCACCCAAGCTTTTACCTCACTTGTCTGTTTGTAATAGAAGACTTCTTTCTCTTCTTGTATTGTTATGCTACATCCAGCAGTAAAGATGAGTTGAGTCCAGTACCAGTCCTTTTTTGTGTACGTCTCTGATACGTGCACTGCTTCTTTAATAAATCTTCAAATTCACCCCTGGTGCAATGCTGGGTAATATCTTCTTCTTTTTGTCTCTCTCTAATTAGCCACATATTAGAAATGCAGTGAGAAACAATCTAATTAAAAGGTGCCTGACTCAATTTGCTTGTGGAAAGTTCAGTAACAGAGGTGGGGAGAGTGAGGGTGAAACACAAGGGAGAGGTGAAGTGAGTCTAATCCCAGCCATCTATCTTTCCATCTCTAAACCAGCTAATGAAGCACAGAGACATGCAACGGAAAAGCAGATGCAAGAGGTTCCAACCTGCCACGTTTGTTCATTGTGTGCGTCTCTGCATGCTCCTACCTGCAGCAAACTGAAATCTAAAGATTTACCATGCTGCGATGGGAGCAGCGATTAATCAGCACAATTTGGTCTATATGCGTAAGCAATTCCCCTCTCCGTGAGGGGTAACACAACAAAACATACTGACAAAGCAAATGTATGGAGATTAAGTAATTTATCTTCAGGCTAATTTGATTTAACAACCGTAATCTTCTTTAGACACAGTTTGGGGTGCATTGCATTTATTAGTCAACCCCTATCTACATGTGTTTTATCTTTAATCAACCTAATGTTGCCTTACAGATGGGTTTGCATTTTACATCCTGGCAAAAGTTTTGCTTGTGAGGTGATCCACATAGGAGAACTTCAAGCTGTCACTAGTCTTACTGTATGATTTCATTCCAGTTGCACAAACACACAACAGCTGATAAAAATAAATGTGATGGATGGATTGCGTTCTTTTTTTAAATTGTGTAAACATAACATGGACCCTGGAATTATACGAGGCGGTAATAAAGGATGAATATTTACAGCATAGTGAGTATAGAGGTATATCCACATCTATAATTCATATAACACTGCATTTCTTCACCTCTAAGGAAAAGATGTTCTGTTCTTTGAGAATGCATGTTTTTTTTTATTTACAGGCTTAATTTATAGTATTGATTAGGACATCAGATAGTAAAATATTAATGTTCTGTATTTTGGAATATAATATATTTTTATACTTCTACAAAATATGAGCATACACCATTTAACCACATCTGTCCTTTTCTATCAAATGTAGCATTCATGTTTGCAGATACTTAGGACTTTGTGATAAGCATCACCGCCTAAAAACAAAGACGTCCGAACATAAGAGCAGCTGTTTCTGCTCATTCTAAAATGATGAAGTTACAAGCAAAGCATCACCAAATGTTATGTAGCTGGCCAAACGTTTTTATACCTCCTGACATCAGAGACATTAAAGCAGTGTTTATCAATCCTGGTCGTTTTAGATGTTTCCAAAAAAAACTGGTTAATTAACGTTCAGACTTGCGATCATTAACATCATGAGTATGTGTGCCCTGTGCTGACCTTATTTCTATCTTCTTCTGTCATTATAACTGCTGGCATGTTTAGCATTGTGGTTTATTGTATTTTAAACTGTTCACTGTCATTAGTATTTTTTATGTACTTTTATCTGCATTGCTGTTTGTATATGTGTGAGATTTTACCTTGCTATTTTGTTGCTGGTTTTCTCTCTTTTTTTTTTTTTTTGATCATTTTGTAATCCCATCATGGGCCTGCAGATAAAGATAGCCATTTAGCTAACTGGTACATTTACAGTAATGTCTATTATTATACAATGTTCTTGTCAAATAAACCAATAAAAAAAGAGAGAGAGAAAAAAAAACTTTATGTAAACATTAAATTAAAAAAAAAATGAAAACACACATCAATGAATATACAGGTTTGTGTTTGTTTAGCTGCTAAATATTCAAAATGTGATGCTTCCAAAATTTTGACAGATGCAGGTTAGGTAGATGTTCTTTCAAGTTTTTTTTTTTTTGGTTTGTTAAGAAACAGTCATGCACAACCATCTATGTTTTATAACTCTTTTAACTTGCATCTCATGTATTATCTGTTCCCGTGCTACAGGGCTGAACTAGATTTAAGAGGTGAAATCAATACAGAATTATAGCCGTCACAAGACCAGAGACAGACATTTTTTTTAATGTCAAGTTAGTCAGACTTAGAACTTGTTGTCATCCTCAGAGAAAAAAGAAATACATTTTAAAACTGAGACTTTATATATTGATCAAGTGATATCAGAGGCAGAGTATAAGTTATGATTTTTTTTACTGCTATCACTGTAAGAAATCCAAGACACATTTGTTTACTTGTTTCAAATAACAGGTTTATACTCACTGGTCACTTTATTAGGTTAAACTTGCGGCTTATCAGCCAAACACGTGGCGAAGTGACTTTAAACCTGACGTAGCTGCTGGTGCCAGACATGCTGGTTTGAGTATTTCAGAAACTGCTGATCTACTAGGACTTTCCCACATAATCATCTCTAGGGTTTACAGAGAAAAGTAGGAAAAACAAAAAACTAAACTATGAGCTAAAAGAACAAAAGACTATACAAGGTGCCACAGTTTGCACAGGATAACCAAAAGATTGTCAAATTTATGAGGACAATAACAAAGAGGAATGTTTCTAACACCTAGTTAACACCATCTATGCCATGCTATTAGAATTAAAGCAGTTCTGAGAGCTACTGTAAATGGGTTCAGCCTGGTTCTTTCAACATGGACCAAACATTGTGGCCAGTGAGTTTATGCTTTAAACACATACAAACAGTGTCAGGAGGACATATCTGCAGTGCTGTTTGCAATAAACTGTGTTAAACTTTCTGTAGAACTAAACTGTTTTTTCTTTAAATCCCAGTTTTGGAAAGCTCCTTCCCTTTTGAGACAATCCAAAGGGGTGGAGAGTTTTCTTTCAGTTAACATTCATGGACATGGCACAGATGCTACTCTGCAGTTTTATTGGTTTACTCTGTCATACAATGCATCATTATATGGCAAGATTTTTCATCCATTGGGAAGATGAATTTGAACTGTCAAGCTTCGCTCATTTTGGAATGTACTTTCATTTTCAAGGAAAGAGTCCAACAAAGAAAAGGGTAATAAATGGACTTTCTGAAGGTCACTGCACTGCCCACTAATGGGTAAAGCACTCCCTATGGTACCACTGAATAAGTCCCTTTTCTAGAACAGTGATTTCTGACAATGAAGCAAAATTAGAAGGAATCCAGTGGCAGCCCAGGTGTAAAAAAAAGGGCTATTGGGTGAATTCTTGGCCTACAATGTATTTTAAAGACCACAACTGAATGAAAATTAAATGAAAATGAAAAATACTTTATCTCAAAGGGAAATTACAATGTTGTAGAAAAGTTTTCTTTTTCTTTTTTTTTTAAAAAAAAAAACAAAAAAAAACAATAATAATCATTAATTAGAAGAAGACAGTGCTTTGTTCTGGACGGCGACGCTTACCAGAAAAACTAGTGTTGTCAGCACTTGCAGAAGGACTAGCATGGCCCGGTTCCTCCTGGTGCATCTCTTTAACACTGAAATGCATCCCAGAGCTCCAACAGCACACCACACAGCAGTCAAAACCGGTTCATGAGCCATGCAATAAGTCTTGCTGGTCTTCAAAAATCTGCTCTCTCCGGAGTTTCACGCCACATTGTCCAGCAGTGCCAGATAAGCCATTGTGTGTCTTTACGCACTGGGGTGCTTTTTTATACATTACCATCAATTTTTTGAATAGCCACAGGTGGGGGAAATTTCGGATTGTTGCCTAAATGATGAGCACTTTTGCACTGTGACCATGTCATTTTAATTGTAATTATTATTAATTTATAACTTAATTTGTCTGGCACATGTTGGCAGCAAACTGTTTACCTTATTATTTAGCGTGAATGTATTTTATAACATGTAAGTTTTGTTTCACACTGACAACATATGTTAGCGGTTGAAGTTCTTATTAATGTTTCTCTTGTAAATCCTGATTTCTTTCTTTTTGTGTGCGAGCCCATGCACTCCCAGGGGTAAAAATATCAAATACACATGCCTCTTTATGATTTTATTTTGTGTCTTTGGTTCCACAGTTTCCTATTTCTCCAGATTTTGTGCGTACGGCGGGGTCAGAGTTGCTGTGGAGGTAGGGGCATTCTCCCACCAAGTTTTGCTTTTGTAAATCCCAAAAGTTGACTTTAATTGGCGTACATCTGATTTTGTACGTCCACCAGCTTTATAAATGAGGCCTGGTCTGTTGCCTCCACTATCAATAAAAACCCCAACAGAACAACTTTCTGTGAGATTCTCACCATATAAAGTGTATTCTGGTTGAGTCCTGTCCTTTGATAAAGCCAAAATTAAATAAATAACATACAGCCTTACTTTCTTTTCCTTAAAATAGGACATTAATCACAATGGCTCTAATGTTCAAAGCCTCAGGGACCCCCTGTGTGCTTTGACCCCAGGTTGGGAACCACTGTTCGACAGTATAAAGTAACATGGTACGAATTTGGTAAGAATAGCCAGTCTGAGCAGCGCATGCCTGCATTTGTTTCACAATATTCTGAAAGCTTTAAATCTCCTGCAGCCGTATTTTTCTAACAATGGACCCGTGAAACAGCAGGTGAAGAGTGTTCCCAGTGATTACAATGACCTCCAATGTCAAAGGTGGTCAGAAGCTGATAGGAAAATAGAGGGGGGTTTAATCCAAAGCACATTATGGGGAGGATAAATCCAAAATAATTTCATAGCAATGTAAACAGCCAAAGGCATGTTGCACACACAGCCAAAACATGGTGTCCAAAATCTGGCCAAAATAATTACAAAATGTTAAACAGGCAGATGCAAAATCAATGAGAAAAGGAGAGACAGCTATAATACAATGTAAATAAATAAATCAAGTGGATTGGCTGTATTTCTTTAGGTGGACCAAGAAGATGTGTTTCTGGCAACATATCGCAGGTTGATCTGGTACACACAAGATACAACATGATAACCATTAAGTTTTTTTTGTTTGTTTGTTTGTTTTTTTTTAAACAAATAGATATGCTAGAGAAAAATATTTAAACAAAAATCTGATTATTAATCTTCCTTTAGATGAGACTGCATGGGCAAGTTTTTGGTTGAATGTAGTGACATTTGCACTTTATTTTAGTGTATTTATTCATATTTAGCTCTATTTATCATTGAGACCCTTAAATTCTATGTTTACTCCTCACCTGTTCTTGGAATCTATCACTAATTTTGTTGTGGGCTATATTGGATGCGTATGGGCAAATATATTAAAGACACTTAAATTTGTTTTTTTTTTTAACTCTTATTGTTCATTGATAGGTTGTTATAGTGCGTATTGGGTGCAGCTGCTTGAATCACTGTGAACTGTGGAGCTTTAAAATATCTGAGTGGTAGCGCAACTCTGTTGCTAAATGCTCTGGGGCTAAATGTGTATGATAGGGGCAAGACTGGAGCCTAACAACCTCTGATAGTTATTTTATCTTTCTGACAGGGCCAAAGACTTTTGTCTGCTCTGTTATGAGTGAATAGAAGAAGATCTTCTTGTTTGATCCTCATCTCTCTGCTTCAGGGTCAGGTTATTCATAACTGAACTTGTGTGTTTAATAAATTCAACCACATAATGGCGTCTTTGAAAGGATTCCAATCTGTATCGTGGAACCTCATTGGATTTTGATTCTTTTTTTTTTTTCGTCTTGAAAAATTTAAATCTGACTGTAAGCATGAAGGTCAGTGGTTTGTCAGTCATTACTGGGCTGCAGCTGCCTGTGGGCATCATTACCACAGGACAGCTGAAAGCAGTTGCAAGGCCATGGAGCGAGAGAGGGAAGTTTAGGTCATTGAACCAAACCACCTTTTCTGAGAGGAAAAACAAAAGAAAATCTCACGAGTTCAACGTTGAGGCTTCACACAGAGTAAAAATTACCCACTCTGAGAAAAAAATACAGTTCACTAAAACTAGCACTGAAACAACAATCATCACTTTTAGTTCTCCCTTTCTCTGTTTCTCTCACTCTCTTTCATACACAGCTTTATAACTTAAAGTGGTTTTTCCAGGTGAGTTTTTTTTTTTTCCTCGCCTTGTTCTTCCTTTTATTTTTAGCCAGGTACAACAAAAGATGGTCTTGTCTTAACATTTCAGGTAAAGGTCTGTTTAACATATAACTGGCTAAAAGGCTTCATTGAAAGAAGCTTAAAAGGATGATTTTAGCTTAAAACAGAACTTATCCTGAGCTGCCGAAATCACATGTTAGTTTTTCAGTCTCACATAACAACAAAAAGTTTTCTTTACAACTTAGCAGTAAAGAAATAAAGTAACGTTTTTTTAATAATTTGACATTTAAGCGATGCTGCACAATTCTGCACTCACCCTCTCCACTGCCCTTTACATTCATTTTCTGATTTTCATCTAGAAGTTTAAACATCCTTGCAGTGAGTGACCACTCCCACACTGGTCCACTATGTTCCTTACCTCCAGAATTCTCCACGCTGAGCCGAAGCTATTATTGTAGGATGTGCTGCAGCTCATTCTCCACCTGTCTCATTTAGTTTGAAGTGTTGAGTAATTTCCCAAGATTTAATTTAGAAAATTTGCACTGTGTTTAGTTTGAATGACATGCTGAGATTTCTGGATACATCATTTTGGAGTGGTGACTTCTTGCCTGTCATTAAACACATTTCATAAATTGGCATTACCCCACACAGGCCTGGCAGGTTGAGTTGAGGGCATATATTACAAAAAAGAATCACTGTATAGTTCTATCACCTATTGGCATTGAGGGAGTTGAGAATTCATAACAATCTGTTTCCCATTTTCCATGTTGATAAGTCAACGGCCATAAGAAAGCTGAAGTGTGGTTTCCATTTATTCTGAGAAGCTATTTGTTAGAATAGTTTTATCTGTCTACTACACTTACACATATGGATTTTATCAGCAGTTTTGGCATCAACCTGTTATATGTTTTTCTTTGAATAACAGAAACTTCAGATTGATAAATGATCCAAACCACCCATTGCTGATATGTCTCTTGTACAGGTTATCAAACTATAAAATTATAATGCTGATAGATTGTGGTGAGTTTCTGGGGCAGCAGCAATGTACCTCAGCAAACTGTGGCTCCAAAGAAAAAGCTGAAGGCAGTTCTGGCAACAAAAAAACTGGGTGGGAACAGCTTGTGTTTTGCAGACAGCGAGCAGGAGGGTTCGTAAAGGAGGAGAGCTCCAGGGTTTGATAAATGAGGCTGCATGGTGGCTGCGGTACTAAACTACTTTCTTGCTCAGCTGTGGTGACAATGTGATTAATATTTGCACAGCATTTAGCTAATTTATCATGGCCACGTGCAAGCCAATGGGAGAATAGACTGTCACATGGATGCTTGGTCTAAGAAAGCAGAGAAGGTTTGGCAATGGGAAGCAATTATTTCAAGCCAAAATAAACAAATGCAGACTGGAAATTTAGAATAGGGGGAGGTGAATCTGCCAAGCAAGAAATTTAAGAGTGTGAGCTAGAAATGGAATTTTCTTTTCCTAATGACTTTCCTGTGCTCATTTCATAAATACGTGCTCAGAAAATCCACTTGAAACATGTAGATATGGATAAACTGAAGCTGAACATTTTACTTTGAGATTAAATTCAAATAAAAAGCTCTCAGAGACCACAGACATACACCAATAGGGTACCTCACTTGAGTAAAACCCCAAAAGCCCCACCCAGTACTCCCTATATTTTTAATCTTCTGGATCTCCAGATCCAGAATATTAAAATGATCCGATTCAAACAATGTTGGATTATAACATCCACCATGATGTCATCTTGATTTTATTTATTTTATTTTTTTTTCCTTTTTTTTGCCAATGATTCTGGGCATTACCCGATGAGTTGGAAGCTGTAAAAGCAAAAATTAGCCATGTCTACCAAAATTAAAGACTACTTTAAAAAATTCCAGGAGACAGATGGTGATCTGGATCACCCCCAAAATCTAATCACTTGTTCCTGATTCCATTTCAAATTCCTGACATTTTAATCAAAATATGTCCATTACTTTTTTAATAATGTTGCCAACAGACAGACTGGCAGACAGATGAGCGTATGCCGCCAAAAAACATAACCTCCACCTTGATGGAGGTAATAAAGCTGTATCTGCATCTGACAATGGGGTTCGTGTCAGTTTAGATTTGGTGTGAGTCTATGTTTTTTGTCTGTTTGCAGCAGTAAATGTGGTAATGGTAACATTTCACTCTACTAATAAGTAAATTAAGTGGCCTCCAAGCTACTTACTGTATAGCCCTGACTCTTGGCTTTTACGTTCATTCAGATAAATTGACAATTTACTGAATTTGTCTTTCAAATTGACCTCGTGTCATAGTCAGGTACCCACCTGAGTAACAACAGAGGCTCAGGCAGGAAGGATTAACTCACACATGTGGTTGAAAGCAGAGGATTGGGGAATGGGAATTAATAACAAAAAATGAAACACGTACTTCATTGCAGCTCCTCTGGCTTTTGCAACAGATTGAATTCTTTGTCATGTAACGGAAGCAGTACGGTACATTCAGGTTATCCAGGTTGTATGAGACATATCATTGGCCAACATGGACATCAGTGAGGACTGATTGATCATTTCTGCTTTAAATCTGCAGAGCACCACCTCCATGCTCAGAACAGTGATGTTTAAAAGTCTGTATGTTCCACCTAAAACTCTGGAAGAACCCTTTTCAATGCAATTCTGAGCTAGGGGCTTTTTGAATGTGAGTAACTGATGGAGAAAAAATAGCTGTGAGCAGCAGCTTTCGGCTCATTCAGGACCAAGACAAAAATACTGCCTGGGAGAGCTTGAGCCAGTCTAAAAGAGCAAAATATGGAGAGTGACTACGTTGCCATTCTTATATGTCCACTTACACTTATATTCTTAATGCTCATTCATGGCGCCACCATCATGAGGCACTGCACTTTACAACTTTTCTTCTTTTTCTTCCAGCCCAGGGCACCATGTGCTGTGAGCTGCTGTGTGCTGCAACGTGTTACACACAAACAATCAATCAAGCAATCAAGCTTTATTTGTATAGTGTTTTACAACAGCAACAGCTGAATCAAAGTGCTTTTCAACGTGCAATAATCAGAGAATAAAAACAACTAAAAACAGGTTAACAATAACAGTTTAGACAAAAATAAAACATTTTCAGAGTAAATTAGTG
>JBAFTB010000011.1:15887213-15899569 GCA_037177355.1 Melanotaenia trifasciata | reverse complement strand
GTTTAGACGTGTGTTTTTTCGATCTAAGAAAAGGAAGTTGCTGGTGCTGACAGCAAAAAAGAAAGGCTAGAGGTCAGGAGACTTTAAAGCCCCCCCCCCCCCCCCACACACACACACACACACACACACACATGCACACACGCACACTAAAACAAAAGGCTTGTAGCATTAACACTGTCATACTAGTCAGCCCACAGTGCTGACTTGTATGGGTCAATTTGATATGTGTTAATTACCAAAAAGGGTTGGCAGCAGTCATCTTCTTTTATTTTTATTTTTTTTGTGTGTGTGTGTGTGTGTGTGTGTGTGTGTAGATAAGGCAAAATCCCTGTGTGAAAAGGGGCTACAGAATTAATGTGACGCTATCAGGATTGTGGCTAAAAATTAGGTGAATCAAATAATGTTGACTTTACAGAAGTAGAGGTGACTGTTTTATCATGAATAGCCAGCAAAGTATTAGTATCAAGATCAAAATTATGCTAGTAGGGATGAGTGTATCAATACTATATACCACTGTTCTGATATAAAACATGCCATTCGCTTTCACTCCTAAGAGTTTTAGGCAATAAAATTGCATGTGAAGTGCAGCCACAGTGTTTTCCTTCTGTGTCACAGGATTATGGTAGCCTATCAGATGTCATGATGATGATGCAACTGTTAGCGATGATGTTTTGTTTTGATATTTTACTTGCAGGTTATTGTGCCTTTTGTTTTATTATATTTCATCATATTACTATTACATATATTTTTTATTTTATTTTCCATTTATTCAATGTGAATAATGTTACATTAATTTGTAGTTTAAAGTATTGATTTTTTTTATCTATTTTTATTCTGCCTTTGCAATAAAGATAATAAACACAGTAAAACAGCTATTTCCTTAAACCCTGTAAGAACCAAAAATAAAAATAGATATGCATTCTCTTATTTAATTATTGACCTGCTAGATGCTGTTGTAGGAGGCAGATTTTTTTTTTTTGTTTGTTTTGTTTTTTTTAGTTTATAGAGAAATGTTGTAATATTGCAGCAATGAAAGCAGACGTTCTTTTATTTCTGCTCATACTGAGTGAGCAAAGTATGAACCAAATTCAAGAATTAATTTGCAGGGTTGATTGGTTACTTAGCCCCTATAATAGTATATCAGGAATAATGATCTAATATAAAATGATTTATTAACAAAAATATGAAAATATTTTTTACAAACCTTATTTACAGAAGGTCTGTGCTTGGGGACCCTCGTCATGCTGGGATTGGCTCTACTGAACTTTCAAAGAGCTCCTGAGTGAATTTGGTCACTTCCAGTCTCTGATCAGGGAAGCACAGGCAAACATTGCACTTGCTGCACAGCTGTTGTGTAACCATTATGGCAGTTTCTGCACATCCTCTCCTTTTTTCTCTGGTTAGTGTTCAACGGTGTCTATAAGAAGATCCACTGGGGGTGACCTGTTGACCTTTTGGGTGGGGGGCTTGCTTTAATTGAGGATGTTTTTTTCTAAAGATCCATAGGGGTACTTGATTTCACCATATGTGTAAATGCATTTCTGGCACATGAAGATGCTCGTCCTCGCTTTGGCGTTGTGTTGCATACCAAGCATGTTCTCCATTTCCTTGGTATTGGCATTTATATTTTCTCCATTCTTTTGCAAGCTGTTCTCTTTTGTATTTCTTGACAGAGCCTCAATCATGTCTGCTTACAACTTTTGAAAGTGGTCAAGTACTTGGACTAATGAAGCCCTTTTTCAGCCAGTGATACCAGTCACAGAGCATGGTGTTTGTTTTTGGTCAAAGTTTGAGGTGCGCATCATCGGCTGGGCAGTCAGTAGGTTGGGAGTTTTCTTGGTCAAATTCATCCCCATCTGCCTCACTTTCATCTCTTGAATCCAATTCCATTTCAAAATCACTCTCCCATTTTGGACAGTAGCAATCACATCCTGCACAGTGACGCGAGGAGTTCTCAGTGCTGGTGGCAGTAAATAGTAAATACATAAAAAGTTAAGGGCAGAAATTCAAGTATTTTCTATGACAAATAATTTCTATGCAAATGAATCCTAATCCACTTTCACCTGATCATGTTTGGCTGTCCTATTATACTCTACAAAAAGAGACATATTTATCCCCCAGAATACTTACCACAATCAACATAATTATCACATATACCTAAACTATGCAACCCCCCAGACATTTACATTAAGCCCATCTTCAGGTTCAAAGCAGCTATTTGAGGAAAATACTCAGAATAGTCAAGGATCATTTACAAGTTTTTTTTTTGTTTGTTTGTTTTTTTTTGGTTTATTATATAAAAAGAAAAACAGATAAAAGTCGCCAATACTGCCATGAATACCACACACAATGCATTAATGTCTTTAAATATAGTTTAAACTCAATTTTTAAAACTGATTTGCAACTGAGTTATATCGAATCGTGTAGTGCAGTGTCCCCATGTAATGTGTCAGGTCTACAGGCCATTTTCTAACCACTCTAACCTAGCATTTTCAGCACCGCATAGATACAACAAGCTCTGAATCCATTTTGATAATCTTTTTTCCTAAATGACTAAATGCATGTAATATATTTCAATGTCTTCTAAACATCATAATAAGTCCCCCCACAAATATAATAAAAATTTTACTTACTTGCGTTTGGCACATCCAGTTGAATAAAACAAAGAGATGAGCCTGATGATACGTTTACTGGTAATGTGAAGTCATGGGCATGTTACCAGATATATAAACATATCTTCTCCATAGAATTGTGAAGACAAACAATAAGACCCACTGAATATGTAAATGTGGTCTTAAGTTCTCTATTTCTTGGGGTAATAATAGAAACTAAGTTGGAAACTAGATATTGATTATATTAGAGCAAAGTTGTCCAAATCACTGGCAGTGTTATACAAAGTTAAAGAGTTTTTAAGTAAAAAAATGTTTTATCTCCTTTATTGTTCCTTAGTTTTGCCTTACCTGATGTGCCCTATTGAAGTGTGGGGAAACACCTACAAAACTAATTTAAACCCTTTGTTTATAATCCAAAAGAGAGCTATTTGAATTGTAAATAAATCAGAGAGCAAAAAACATTGTTAATCAAAAAACATTAAAGTTTAAAGATTTGGTTGACTTTAAAACTGCTCAATTTATGAACAAAGTAAAGAATAATTTGTTGCTAGTACACATTCAGGGCTTGTTTTCGACCAAGGACTGTGTTTAAGGTGTTAGAGGATACAATATGTTTAGAAAACCAAAAGCAAGAACGAGCATAAAACAACATTGTATTTCTTTTGTCGCGGTTGACAAATGGAATAAATTAGGCCAGGAGCTAAAAGACTGTACAACTTTAATAAGGTTTAAAAATATATTTATAACAAATGTGATTAAATATTATGAATCATGTGAATGTAATTATTAACAGTAAATATGTGTATATTATTTTCCCAAATCCTATTATTGTATGTATGATAAGGTAGCTATTTTCTACTTTTATAGTTCGATGTAAACTAATTTGGGGGGAGGGCATTATAAGCTTTTTGCTTCTGCCTATATACCCTTTTCGGACTGTCTTTAAGTTTTCCTTTTACAAGGACATACATTGAATAGCTAGTCAATTAACTTACTTTAAATAGGAATGCAAACTGGTCTAGCAACACTCTGCCCCCTTGTGGTGATATTTATTAAGAAGCAACGCAACAAAAAACATATTTAACCATCTGGATAAATCTGGATTGTAACCATATAACCATGTACTTTGTAACCCTTAGACCTAACCCTGCGCTGTGCATTAATTCTAATGTACATATTTCTGATTCCTTGCCTAAACCCGTTTACTGGACTACGGATGAAAATGAGGTGCCTGCTAAATCATTGCTAAAGTCCAATAACAGTTAAAAACATTGTACAAACCAGTCCCATGATCCATGAGGAGGTCACGTGTCTTAAAAGAATAATCAGATGTTTTAACAAAATTGAAAATGAAAATACTACTTAGCAATAAAAGCAGCTAAATTTATTTGAAATTTTGTTTAATATTAAAATATTACTTTCAATTTTAGTAATGACTAAAATCAAAAGGGCTATTGAGATTCTGTGACCACAAAGTCTATGTAAACATTGAAAACCACTTAATTTATGCTAGAAAACTAAAATACACAAAGTCATATAATCAGTGAAATGTAAACTGAGTCACTCATCATACTATCGTATATAATTTATTGACATATGTATTAAATTCCTGTAAATATCATACATACCAGTGTGCTGTTAATCAAATATACTCTAAGACTGAGAAATTTCTACATACAGGAAAGGAAAAATTTGATCTAAGATGAGTGTGTAATTGCTATAAACTGTTATTAAATAGAAGATAATGTCGGAAATAAGTAAGGATATAAAGTTAATTTAAAAAGTTAGGACTTTTATCTGGCTTTTATATTCTTTATCACTGGTGGAAATTCAATTATTTCTGGATTGCAAAGTGAATTTGTAAGCTTGTGGGACCATTACCAAAATAGAAAATGCAAATACTTGAAATCTGACTGGTTACTTTTTTTTTTTACACAGAGCGGTGAAATTAGTCTTTGACATATCTAAGGCTCAACGGGTCATGAAACATGTGAGGAACCATTTGAACTCTAAAATTTAAGCAAGCAAAGGAAAAACACCCACAATTGCATTTGTATGCATTTTCTTCCATGACAGAAGTGATATTCTCTTCCAAGCTTTGACAGTGCTGACTGGAAATGCTGTTTATTGGAAGTAATCCGAGGGATGGCGGAGGAGCTGGGTTCATGCTGTGGACTGTTTGAGAGTGATATGGACTGAGTGAGAACATCACAAGTCCCTGAGCTGGAGTTTCTCTGTCAGCCAGCGATCCCTGCGGCTCGCCCTAGGGCCTTTTGGCAAGAGAAGTTCCCAGAGCTTTCCACCTGCAATGTCACGTTGATTACACAGCGGGATGAGCAGAAAGGAGGTTACTGATCACGTTTGCTCTCTCTGGGTAGCTGTCTATCACTTTCTGATTCTCCTTTCTTTTTTAACCCATCAAAATCAAAAGTTACCAATAGAAAGCAGGCAAAATAGGGTCAATCCTCTCAATTCCTATTGCCCACAAGGCTTAACATGTCTGTCAGAACCTGCCAAGGATAGCTGAAATAAAGGAGGTTGCCATGACAACAGCTCTGCCACTTTGCCACTTGCATGTGTCCAGTGGGGAAGGAAGAGGCAACGCCTTGCTCTCAGCCATCGGGGTCTTTTCTCACCTTGCTGATGGGAAGAGATTCTCTCTCTAGAAACCGATAATGGGTTGAAAGAGGCATTTTCACTATATCTGTCTGATTCTAGCAGAAAGGTCTAAAAGATGTGAGAATCTGTGAGTTTTGCTTTGTGGCACTTTTCCATTACTTCTTTTGTATGTAATTATATTTTTTAAGTTGTCCATTTGGACCATTAGTCTTTGAACTTCTCGAAAAGATCTGCAGCTTCAAATAAATGTGAAAGGAAAAAGGAAATAATAAGCAGCATATGTTATTACAGCTCCTTGTTATCCAGGTTCAGCAGAACAAGAAACAACAAGCTTCTCAGAAAGCTGTGAGTGGACTCAGACTTTCCTCTTCAAGCTGACACAACGTGGCAATCCTGAAAGAGTTGAAAAGAAATGGCTAGCACCTATGTGCTTGGCTGATCTAAGAGCAATTTCTTGTACTGTGTATTTCTTCCTCTAATTGGTCCAACCCCATGCTTTGGCTCTCAGTGGCATCAACTCCCCTACTGGGGCAACCAGAGGATGTGGTTCCCAGGGCTCGGCACTTTGGGTATTGGGGGGGAATCCAAAGGGCATAATTAACAGCAAATCTGGACCCAACCTCTGTCACAGTATTGATGGATTTTGTGGAATGTTATTTGTTATTGGGTGGTGAGGCTTGGTGGATCCTCACTCCCCACCTCTGGAGCAGAAAGCAGCAGAGGTAAACAAGCGAGGACGAAAAAAGAAAAAACACATTTCTTTTTCTTTTCTTTCTTTTTTTCCATGTAAGCTCACAAACAATCCCAACATGACTGCATGCGCGCTGAAGCAATCACATATACTTGTTCTTTTTACTTTTTCTAATTATTTTCTTAAACATTTATGAAACATTTTATTTGTTAATATATATTTTGAAAAATTTATGTTGTCAGTGTATGCTAACTGTATGTCGCAGGTTTTGCAGTATTTATTTTTTGTCTTGTCTTCGTCCGTCAGTATAAGCTATTAATAAACCTTTTTTTTGGTGTGTGTCACAACAAAACAGAAAAGCTCTGCTCTACCATTCTGTCAGATTACTTGATAAATTTACTGTCAACAATCTAAGTGATTGAAGCGAGATATTAATTTATCCAAGTGCCATAAGGCATTAATACTGACATGTCGTCATTGTGTTCAGGATAAAGGCTGTGTTTAGAGTGTGTTCATTACTAACTTGGTTACCCAACGTATAGTTTTTACTTTATAGATAACTTAGTGGAGGAGGCAAGATGGGATTGAAGCCATCTCTTCTGTACACTCCCCCAGACTTTGCATCACCCAGCAGGACAACTCCCGTGCCAGTGACTGAGGCAGAGCAGTTCATCCAGACATTTAGTAAACCCTTCTGACTGTTTACTTGAATAGTTCCATGGTTAAAAATATAATCAGATCTAAAGATGATCAGTGTTTGCTTTGCGAAATTATAGCTACCTTAAATTTAAGGAGTAATCACAATCCTGATTAGTATTCTCCTTTTTTACTTTTATTTAAACATGTTCTCTTCTATCTAACATTTTAATTTAATTCTATTTGACAATGTTATTACTTATGCCATATTAAAAATCTGAATCTCACATTATCTTGGCAAAAGAACCTTATTTGGGCATGTAGGTGATTTGTTACAGTGGTGAACAGAATCCACCAAAAACCACGTTATCCTCCTTATTTATGAAGATTCTGACAGTTTTCCAGCCTTACATTTAGAGGATGCTGAAAGATGACTCATGATATAACACACAATTAACCACTCATTCGGCACATCTGGTCCACACTCCTTATTAGTGAATTGTAATGAAATTTATGAGTACTTGTACTCGGTGTCAGTAAGTACTCAAATGTAAGTACTTGTTTGTAAAAATGTGGTATTGGTGCTTCCCTACTTTCAATAAGATTATTTGGTTCAGGAAGACATAAAATAACTAAATTTAAAACATACTGTTATGCAACCAGTTGGCCTAGGTTTTAACTGGTTGAAAACCAGCATAACTAGCTGGAAACACCAATGTAATCAAGACAAATTAACATGGTAATAAAACAGCTGTTTTATTACTTCATAACTTTGTAAACAGCTAGTGTGTTCACTGCTAACAGGCTCGTATGGATCAGTTTTACTGGATTTAATGGGTCTTTTACTTAGAACAGAACCTCAGTTATGTGAAAGCAGCTCTGATGGGTAGCTGCTTGCTGGGTTTAAAGTATTTGATTGGTTTACCTTGGTGTCAGTTAAGAAAAAAAAAACAATGGACCAAAAATCCATGTGTTTCATAGGCTGGTGCTCAGGAATACACTACACCTGAAATGATGACAACACTTATTTTACTCCCTCTTCTTTAAAATTATGTTGTAATCTCTGCAACACTAACATTTGAATTGTCTTGTCCTCTTTTTTTTCTTTTTATTTCTACTGTCATAGCCATATGATAATGTTTGGTTATCTAGTAATGAGCAAAACAACAATTTCATGTTCTGACAGCATGTGGAGTTTTGCTCTTTTTTGATGAGCATCATTAAATTACATTTAATCAATTAGCTATGAATATATTTTCTTTAGCTTGATTTTCTCCCATGTGTTCAAGCTTCCTCTGTAAGTGTTTGGGTGACAAAATGCAGAAAAAGAGAAAAAACAAAGACTAAAACCAACAAAATGAACCCTTTAACAGCCTACTCTGCCATTTAGTAGAGCAAAATTTACAGTGACTGTAATAAATTTTATTAAATATATGTGCACGACCCAGCTCTGCCACTTGGTTTGGGGATTTAATTCCAAAAGTAAGTGTTCAAAGTGTGTCATTAAATAACTTTTAAATTTTGACCATTTTACTATTGTTACTACTGTATATTATTAACCATCATCTTCATTTGTTAAAACCACTGATGCATATTCAGGAACATTTACATATAACATTTTTCTGTTGCTTTTTTTCTCAGTGCAAACTTTAAAGGGTTAAAATGCTTTTTTTTTAACCTTACTGTCAGATTTTTTTTGGGAGGGTTTCATATTTCTCAACCTACTCTTTGATGGTGTTACTGTTGCGTCCTTTGATCTGGGAGTTTTAACTTTATGCTTTCTTCTTACTCTAGATTCAGCTTTAAGTACAATAATCATTTATGCAGTGTTATCTACAAATGGAAGCTCTGTGTTTTATATGTATTGTGTTGGGCAGGAACTAGTCTAATGACATGTAATTACTTAACTAAACTTCTAATTAGCACTAAGCAATTAAAAATGACAGAAACATTAAATCTAATAAAACCTTCATTCTGTCGTGCAGGAATGCATTTTTTCAGTACGAGTATGCAATAAATTTAAGTTTTGCATTAGCAATAGCAGGAATACAAAGATATGTCAACATATAAATGGGTCCATTCATTGAGGAGAAAGTAGTGAAATTCTGAGTGTTGATTGGTTCTATTGTTTGAATTGTCAGTGGCTCTCATTTGTCAAACAATCCAATGAGCACATCTCAAAAACAACATACTTCAGCCCACAACACAAAAGTGAGCAATTAGGCTTGTTAAAAACGCCTATATAATGTTTGCAATTTAATAGTGGGTTTCAAAACCACTGCACAGTGGTACAAAGTGTGTTTAATATTGTTCACAAAAGTGCTACTAACCTAAATGTATAATGTGAACAGTTGATCAAACATCTGCAGCCTGTAAAGTTTTTAGATTTACTTCCAACCTCAAACAAAATATCTTAATTATCTTAAAGCTATTTATATTAGAGACTGACAGTGACTGTCTACCTTTGTTTGTGGTATTCAATACATATTTCATATCTGATGAAAGAAAAGAAGAGTACACAAGAGTGACATCAGAAGCACCTCTAAATGCATGTGACTGTCACTTATTAACACATAGTGTGAAAAAAATGAAAGATTTGAATAAAAAAAATTGTCCCGTTTAAATTATCACCAAGAAATCAAGAAAACCAAGAAATTCTTCGTGAATGTTGGCTCTGATTTGGCAAGTAAAATATCTGACACAGTAATCCCTCAGAGATGGGAGGATTTTTTTTAAAGGAATTAAGCTCAGTGTTTTTAATGCCAATTAAAAAAAAACTAAATAACAGATAAAGTTGTCAAAAGTAATTATAAAAAATCCACAGATTATAATGACATTAGTAATTTTGTAATAATAAGGGTAATTGAGTATATATCTCCAAACCACTTACATATATCATTAATTTGTCATTTCAAAGTGATACATTCCCAAATCAAATGAAAATTGTTAAAGTTACTGCACTGTCTATATGGCTCAAAACAAGCGGATCTACATCACTGGCACATTGATTCTACTGAGGTAATGACAAATGCCATAGATAATAAACAATTTACATTCAGAATATCCATTTAAAAAAGCATTTGACACAATAAATCATGATGTTCTAATTACTATGTGGACTTTAACACTATATCAGGGGTATTGTTTCACAGTGGGTACAGAGTTATAGCAAACAAGCAACAGGAGGCAATTTTCAAAGCTTGATGATGACTGTTCTAAATTCTTAACATTTTTTTTTTTAACATTCTTAACATTAAGTGTGGCGTCTCTTAAGGGTGAGTGCTAGGACCAAAATGATTTATTCTTTATATTAATGATCTATGCCATGTATTGAAACAAAACCATTTCTATTTGTGACACACAGGATTTGAGCAAAATAAATTACGTTTTTTGATTAATAAACTATTGTTAAACATAAAGTAAAACACGAATAATGTACTTTGGTAATGGGGGATACAATCATGCTGATGGGGGGGATGTTCCAGGCCCAGGCAAGACTGTCAGCTGGCCTGATATAATATACAATTAGGAATTTATTTGGATGGTGTAAATATTGAAAAGGTAGTTTAAGTAAGATTTCTGAGGGAGAATATAGACAATCCTCTCATTTTAATTTATCAAATTCCCTTAGTAGTGTTATCTGATAGCATCATGAATATTAATTTAATTCAATTCAGCTTTTTTGTAAAGTGCCAACTCACAAAAAAAGTCATCTCAAGGCACTTTAGAGACAAAATCAAGCCAATTTATTGTGATTCAATTAAAGCAAATCCACTTAGTCCAGTTTATAACTGTATTCATACGAGCTGATTCTTACAGAATAAAAGCATATGTAAGAAAAACATTAGAGTGCATCAAATTGTGTCTTCGATCAATCCGTCATTCTAAGCATGCATGGGGCAGCTGATGACAGTGAAAAAAAAAGAACTCAGAGGTGAATTAATATATCAGATTGATGTGAGGAAAGTTTAGGAATTTGTTTTTCATTGTACTCTGGGTGGATTTTTCAATGCATGTGTCATTAAGATTTTCCCTGTCAATAAGTCCCTTATGAATGCTTCACACAAGATGACACATGATATACAGATTTTCTTACCAAATGTTGAAATGTCTTGTTACAGACTAAATGTTTGTGACATGTTTTGATCAAATCCCTGTAGGACAAAGCATACATTAAATAGCCTGAGGACTCAGCACACACAAATCTGTGAAACAGTAAAATACTTGAAAAGTACTTTTATTCTCGAGTACTTCCATTTGTCTCTACTGCAGTTTGGCCACAGAGAGCTGGTATTGATCTCTTTTTTTAAGTCACAGTTTGTTGAACTGGTCCAGGCTGTTAAAACACCAAAATACAGATTTTAATGGCCCACCAGCAGGTTTATACTCCAGACAAAACTGATGTAGCAATTCCTCTGACATCTACTGGCATCCAATCCCTTGTTTTCACTGATGGCCCACTCCTGATCAGTCTGATGCGAAAAAACAAAAAAAAACTGTTACCAACCAGATAGAAAGTTTATTCATTTTAGCAGTTGTTACAAGGTCTGGCAGGTTCCAGTGTTGTGCTGATTTTAGTGACAAAGAAGACTTTAGGTTTTCCAAATTCCACTTGGGGGGAAAATGCTAAAATGTTAAATTACCCAGCCAGGAGACAAAACGCGAGACAAAGATCTGGTAGAGGGTCACTGCCTTATTTCTTGCTTGATTTGAGTGAAGTATACAAATGCTAAGTATTTATGTGACGTAATAAATTACTTAATGAGAAAGTAACATGTTACAGTAACGATGTTACTTTTTTGGGTAATGAAGTAAAGTAATGCATTACACTTAATATTAAATTACTTTACCGGACTACAGTAAAGCATTTTTCTGCGTTACTTGAGCCGTGTTTGCCTATGTGAAAAGTTCTGATCTGTTTTAAGTGCATGTTGCTGCTATGTGTTTGCTTCCTTGGGCACGTTGCCATAGTGATAGATTTGCGTGACCTTCTGATGGTGTGCCAACTAAGGAAAAAGAAAAATGAAGCTGGAGAGTCGGAGATATGGGCTTTTGGTCAGTGGTTATATTCACATTATTTTCATTTCAGTCCAGTTTCAGTCCAAACTTGTGGTGGAAGATCCTGCTAGCCGGTCAGTGGAAGGAGTCATTCAGCAGCCGAGCGGCCTAAACAAGCTAAGCTTTTTTCAACATTTTCTGGAGCGCAGCAGCAGGTAAGACAGAAATTAACAAGATAGTTGCAGGGTTCATTGTAGGAGACGTGCTCCCCCTGTCGATTGTTGAATCGCTCAAGTTTAGAAAAAATACTAGATAAAATGATTATGAGACAAGTGTGTCCATTTCTTCCCACAGACAGGGATGTTGTTCTTATAGTTTTGAAGTAGTGAAATGATGCATGACCATTTGTGTTGCACATGTTTTATATTATTATTATTATTATTATTATTATTATTGTCATTGTTATTATATGATTTCCAACTTATTTTATCATCTATTATTACCCCCAGAAATCTATTTTCATGAACTCCTTGCACTTGGACACCATCTATCTGTATCTGTACTTGCATGTTTTTACAATTACCAGATGTAACCTTCATCAGTGCCATGCATCATGCTCTAAGATCACTTTTCTCCAAGAAATTTGATTGGTTATGATATCGGTGGGGATTTTGACATTGTCAAACCAGTCCGTGATGTGACGTGTGGTAACTTTTTAACTTCTCTTGCTTTTAATAATTTTAATGTAATTTATTATTTTATTGTGATTATGTGTTGATGCCTTTTACTATTTCTAAATA
>JBAFTB010000011.1:15870898-15882862 GCA_037177355.1 Melanotaenia trifasciata | reverse complement strand
GAGACAATGCTCGAAACACTTCCGTGTCACATGCTCGACACGTGATCGAGCAGACGGCTCGAGCATAACATCCCTAGTCGAAGCTGAGTTGACTTTTTCATTTTCTAATGTTAGTTGAATTACATCAGGTAACGTTGTTGTTCACCACTTCTTGTTTTTACTGTTGCAGCAAATATTGATGTTAACATATATTTATGGTAAACTGGCATCTCAGTTATTTGCTGACAAAATGACACAATCATGTTGTTGCAGATTAACATAATGATATAATGGAGTCCTGTTGTGACTGTTGTATTGCGTCTTTTGAGGAGAGAGAAAACCACTGGACCTGTGGTTCATAGTTTTGTGTGAATGTTGGTCTATATAGAATAATGAACTTTGATAGTTACTTAGCCTCTGTACATGCATGTGTGTGTGCATGTGACCATATATATGAATTAGGGTGGCCTGAGTGAGTGTATACCTCCCAACCTGACTTTTTGTCCCATTCCGGCTCTGAAGACTCCTTTCCCTGTCTGACAGAAATCCAGTCCACCGGTAGACCTCAAATCCTCAGCATTACAGCACAGTTTCAGGAAAAACAATGTAAAATTAAGACATTTTGACTGTGATTATGAGCAAAACAGTAATGAAAATGCTGTCTCTCATTCCCAATGGACCTTAAACAACTAGATTATTAAATATAAAAACTGAAGTCTTTTCTTATTTGCAAAGATTCTCTCAGGCCTCGCGAGATCGTTGATTATGTAGTTGCTATGGACACTGCTACATGCATGGCATGTTCTAGTCCTGTTTTGTGCTTTCTGCTGTTAATGGGCCACATTCCATTTTAAATTACCATTGGCCAGCAGTATTAGGAGTTTTATACACTCTGTCTATTTTCACGTATATTTCAGGAATATACAGGAGGTTTTTTTTTTTTTTCTTCTGTTTGTTTGCAATGGTTATTGCTTGGCAATAATTTATACAGTACATGTTTATTAACTTCTGAAATATTACTTTAGTTCTTCAGATGTTTTGGTCATTATTTATTAGTTGCAGCACATTTATTTGAGCTATTACAATATAATATGTCAGTTACTGTTAGACTACTTTTTCAATTTGAATTTTGGTTCTCATTTGGTTGATTTTGGGGGAGGAACTGATGTGTGAGACCAGTGGTCAGAGAGCCTAATGTGCTGAAGTATTGTTGATGTTGTCTTGAATGCTGGAGTAATATAGATGCTTATGAAAAACAATTGTAGCTCACCTTCAACTGATACTGTAGAGAGACTGTAGCCATGTAATTTGTCTTGTTACTTTTTTTTTAAGTTAGTTTTACATCAAACATTTACATCTGTGTTTCCACCAGAACAGCTGGATTAGTGTTCACTGGTTAAAACAGCAAATCTTATTTTATGTATCCCTGAATGAAATCTTATTGAAAGTGAGAACATTATATTTTAACCATCATTCATCAACATTAACAGAGTGATCAGCTTTCTGATTTTCTTTATTAGCATATTGTAGTTGTGGGCTGACAGATGACTGCTTTTGGGTCAAAATATGGAAAACATACAGAAATTAAACTCTTTAAAATTAAATGTCTATTTATTTACTTCTTTGTCCCTATGTTATACAGCACAGCTGTTTGCCTCTTTATCAGAGAATCCAATAATTCGGGACCTGACTCAATTCTTTTATTGAAGAAAAAAAAATCTCCATTCAGTCCTGTGTTAAACCTGGTTGGGAAATTAAATATGGGCCAAAATGCCAGGCCCGATCTTTTTGTTCCAGTCTCTCCCTGAATACATTATGATACATGTGTAAGATACATAAAAAAAAGATCACATGGTTGATCATTCAGTATTCATCGAGTAACAGGTAAAAGGTGATATGAGTAAAAATAAAAATAGCAAACCTCATCATCTTCTTACTGTGTAACATAATAAGCAGTGAATTAGCTAAAATGGCAACAAGTGGTTATTACTTGTGTACCCCAGGAAATTGTTTTGGAAATATTCTCCATAAATATATGTTCTCACTGCTATGCAGATGACACCCTGTCTTACCAGTAAAGCCAATTCCACTACCCCACTCCTTTACCCACTTTCCTAGTAAACTAAGATCTAAATTTCCTTGAATTTTCTGGAACTGAACAGCAATAA
The DNA here is from genome assembly GCA_037177355.1 of Melanotaenia trifasciata. Lineage (NCBI taxonomy): Eukaryota > Metazoa > Chordata > Actinopteri > Atheriniformes > Melanotaeniidae > Melanotaenia > Melanotaenia trifasciata. Next base: position 15,880,715 of record JBAFTB010000011.1, on the reverse strand, counting down.
AACTAATCACAATCAAATCTACCCTTTAAAACGCTTTACATCATTATTGGCAACTCATGTATCCGCATTCCCTCAGGTCAAGAGCTTGAATGTTATTTTCAACTAGTAACCCAACATCAATAATGTAATTGGTTCTATATATTTCTACACAACATTTGCCTTATGTCCCTCCCTCATCTCCCATACTACTGCCACACTTGTTCATAGCCTGGTCACTTCTCGCATTGTTTACTGCAATTGCCTCAGATTTTGTTTTACACAGAAATTCTTCCATAAGTTTAAATTACATCACAATTCATGTGCAGAAGCCTCTCTGGCTCTCTGTTAAATTTTACATCAATTTAAAAATCCTTCAGTTCAAATTTAAGTTCACATCACCTCCCCTGCATATCGATCTGACCTTGTTCATACTGCCACGTCGTCCCACTTCTTTTGACCCTCCTACTCTTTTATCTTAATGTCCCTTCCCTCTGCCTTGCCACCATTGAAAGCAGGGTATTAAGCTGTTCTGCTGTCCAGCTCTGGAATTCTTTTCCACTATCAGAAACATCAACTTAATTTCTCTTTTCAAGTACAACCTCAATACTCATTACCTCAATTACCAAATTGTCATTACTAGATTTGTACTTATTCAATTAAAGCAAGATATTTAAATGCACAACTGCTTTCAGAAAATGAGGCATTTACCATATTAGTGTATAAACATCAACATATTAAAGAAGAAAAAAAAAAAACTTTGACTGCACAGACTATTCTTGCAAAAATAACTAGTAAATACAATGATAGTTTATTTGTAAAAAGTAAATAATGCAAAGTGTTTTATGTTGAATTGGGCACAAAAGAGCTTTTTGTAGCAGATAAACAGATTTTTCCTCTGAACAACGTTGATATTTGGGATCACTCCAAAGAGACATCTGACTGTGTTGTCTGTCACACTGAAGCTCCTAGTAGGCATCACCTCCAGGAAGCAGTTTACCTGCCCCCTCTCCTTTGTACTGCCTCCAAATTGACAGGCTGTGGTTGCTCTAGGGAGAGGCTTAGACCGATATGACGACTGTCTACTCTTGGCAAAAAACTGGCAAGTAATATTTTCTTTTCTTTTTCTCTCATGTATGAGATCGTTTCTGTGATGGGTCATTACATAACATGAAGTCCTTTTAGAGTGGTTACTATTCTGTGGATACCCTCGTGATTTATTATTCTGTGATGCTGTGATTAGCCCCATATAAAAGAGAATGTGAACACTGAGGCATTGCACGAACAACAATGCAAACACAAGCTGTATATGGCAAAGAATCAGTGTGAACCTCTTTCATTTCTTCTCAGAGGTTTAGCAATGAACTCAACTGAACAAACATTTCAGCTCATGTGTCACATGTTCGTTCACTCAAGCCCATGAACAACAAAAGAGATAAAAGATGTCAATATAGCTTCAGTAAAGCATTCTTTCTCACACATAATCATTTGAGAGCCAGTAATGTTTAATCTGTGAGAGATGAGATAGCTTTTTTTTAGATAGATGTTTTTTTTTGTTTGTTTTTTATGAAAAATAATAAAAGAGGTTGCAGTTTCAATGGCTGGAAAATTATCAACGCTCATATTTTCCTTCTTTGTTGTATATATTGTGGTGCAATTCTATTTTTAACTTATTAAGGGGACATTCGAAAGATTGTTTGGTATGCTTGTCTCAGATCAAGACACATTTAGTTCAAAGTTTTTTTTTTTTTGTTTTGTTTTTTTTTACAAACAGAAAAGCTAAGTTTCAAGTGCAGCAGTCTGCTAGATATATTATGGAAATAACTATGTACAATGACTATGTGCAAGGACTGTGCAAAAGCTTGTTGCTTCATTGTTAGCTGCAAAATATTAACATCTTTACCTTATGGAGACATCACCAATGTTTGTCATTGGCAATGTCAAGAGGAGAGTCTTGGGTAAAAGAGAACATCCACTGCTTCCAGCTTTTAGGCAAGGCAAGTTTCTTAGTGTAGGATATTTCATGTACAAAACTATTCAAAGTACATCAATAGCATTACAGTGGGTTGTATAATAAAATAAATAACGAGAAACAAAATCATATTAAGACCTAAATAAGTAGTGTGCTATAGATAAATTTCACTATCAGTGAGGGTTTACCTACTCTGTCAACTGTGAGGGGTATAGTGCTGAAGAGAGGTTCTGAGTTCCAGCTTGGCACATCTTAGACGGCCATCTTATTAGGGATTTCCACCATTCTCATCCTGATCGGCTGTCCAGAATCTCCAAACCTCCTAAAGACAGCCTGTCTGCTTGTCCCTATAAGGCAGGGCTACTTAGTTTGTTCCTATGAGGGCGGCAATCCAGCAGGTTTTCCATGTATCCCTGCTCCAACACACCTGGCTCCTATTAATGAGTCATTGTACACAATTTAACAGCCTGTTAGATCCATTTAATGTGATTCAAATGTGCTGAAGCAGGAATACATTGAAAACCGTCTTCGTAGAACCAAATTGCATAGCCCTAAACTAAGGCCTCGGGGTCATTGAAGAAGACCTGTTGTCGGATGAATATGATGCACTTCCACAGACTGTGGGTGAGAAGGTGGTGAAAGATGTTTTTTAATAGGTTTAGACCCCCCCCCAAATTAGCTAAAAATGTTTGTGTTTGGTTTAATATGTTGAAGTATTTGAAATAAAAGTGTGAGGAAAAACTAAGAAAAGAGATCTAAAGTGTGTGAGAGCTGAATCAGTATTTACACAATAATAATCATCTATGTACAACCCAAAAGACCACCGTGCCACCACTAACGCCTGCAAGATTGCGTTGCAGGATCACAATCAAGTCTCATCACCAACATGCTTACCAATTACTATAATGTGTTTTTAATTCAAATTTGTAAAACACAACTGGAAATCTGAAACTTTAAATCTAAACTACGCTTTGGAATAAATTTGATCTTTTGTTTGTAATCATTCATGTGTGGCAAAGTGATTAATAACACATTATTTTTGTGTAGCATGACAAGACCCAGAATGCTGCTTTTTTGCATAAAGAATAAAGGCAGCGTTTGAGATGGGAAATCGCTCTGCAGAGTCAGATGCAGTGAGGCTGTTGGAGGATGAGAGGAACATTGTTTACTCATGGTTCATTAGTTTTTTTGTGAGGTGGGTTTCTCCCTTTAGGCACACCCCATGCTTAGTAATGCTTTTCCTCTTTTCACTACCTGCAATTAGCCTTGCACATTAATGTGCTTGCTGAAGTCTGACTAATAGCAAGTATACATCACACCATGCAAACCAGGAGGGCCTTTTGTCAGCTGAGAGTATGTTGTTATGTGTTTGTAGAAAATGCCCTCTTTATCCATGTTGATTAATCAAAATGTGTAACTTTTGTTAACAAAATATTAATGTTATCTGTTAAAGGAAACAAGTGCATAATAACTAAAGCCAAATGTATTTGTAGAACAGGGGTAGACAAGTTTGTCCCTAGACAGCCGTACTAGTGCAGGTTTTCAATGTTTCCCTGCTCCAACACACTTGATTCAAATTAAATGAATCTAACAGTTTTTTTTAAGTTCTGCTCAGTGACTCATTCGTTTGAAAACATTGAAAACCTGCAGGACTGAGGCTCTCTCGGAACGAACTTCCCTACCCTTGTTCTAGAACCTGACTGCAAATAAAAGAAGTGATACTTGGTTTGTTAGTATTAAATACAGTATTCACTTCAATAGGCTACAGTTATGTACACATAAACCAACCGTAGCCCTAATGTCATACGAGGACAACAGTTTAGAGACGCCAAATATGCTGCTGGAGCTGAATTAGATATGTTTTGTATGCTTTAAATGTGCTTTCAATACCAGTCTAGAAAAAAATCAGACTAAGGACTGCACAAAAAAAGGGGAAAAAAAAAACTAAATTTTAGTAACCTGTTCTGTGTGGAGGAATCTCAACCATGTATTTTTCATATTTAAACTTTTAAACTTTACCATGAATATTAGTTCTAACCCTGAGAATAATTTTAAATAATCAGTGTCACCACTAAATACTGTCTCGTTAGGCTCAGAGCCTATCATAAAAATCATCAAAACTACTGTTGAACGATAACTATTAAAAAATAATTCAACTTAATTAACAATAACATAACAAAACTAGAATTACCACTATATATATAGATACATGCATCTCTGATCAGACAGGTTGCAGTTCACATCCATTTTTCCTCTTAAAATAAATAAATAAATAAAGGTGCTTACTAAGAAACATATCTCTCTAACAAAAGTAACATTTGAGAATTTCAACCGTTTCTTTTAGACATTTGTTATAGTATAAGAATTTAATTAAATCCCCATGGCAAAAATCCTTGAGCATCATGGACTAACATCTCTGGCTGAGCTAATGAGATTTGTGCAAGATTTCAGTGGAACCTCTCATGTCAAGCCGAAAGATGGGATGTGAGCACTGGAACCAATGACTGCAGACAGAAGGAGACAGCGTATTGCAAATATAGTGAAAAAATGTGTTATTTTCAAAAATCTTTTTACAAAAATTCTTTGTGTGTTTTATTAGCCACATATTCATTGCCACAATATGGCATTAATTATTGTCTGATTTCTGGCTGAGCAGGCCCTTCAATCACCATTACTGAGCTGAGACTGATTTGGCCTCTATAACAGCTACACCTCATTAGCTGTAGCTTCAAACCTGGAAGAGACTTGGAAGGCACAGAAACACTGATTTCTCTTGGTGATGATGGGACAGCAGACTCCCACCAGAGCAACAAATACGGCTGGTTGGATTCCACATAGGATTAGGCTTTCAGGTGACAATTGTGTTAAAGTGTCATGTTTACTGCCACTGTAAGAATAAAGGCCTGATTGAGGCAAAGTTAAGATATCTGTCAGTCACTATAAAGTTGGTTAGTACATTTAAAGTTCCAATTTAGGTATTTTTATACCTAAATGTTGAAGAAAGTGTGCTTTCATGTTTGTTTCTTGAGTTCTTAGTCTGTCTGTATGCTTCATCTTTCTCATGCACACGTTTATCTCTATTGATTAATGCACCTTCTTTGATTAGAAATACTGTCAAAAAAACAATCTGCAATCCAAATTAACATGTTGATTTGTGATAAATATTTATGAATTGTCTCAAAGTTCATGGAGAAGCAGTGTTCAGGTTTTAAGCTCTGCACACAAAGTCCCAGAACACTGCAGGTCTCCTAAAACGTTCAGCTGTTTTAAATCAGGGTTAAAAACAGCTTTTTATTAAAACAACTGTTACTTCCTCACACTGTACTTTTTTTTTTTTGCATATTATTTTATTTAAACTTTTCAGTTTTTATTGAATTTCTTTTTGATTTGTTCATTTATGTTTGTTTTTAATGCACGTTTTAATGCTTTTTCTGCACCACACTGCAATGCTTTTAATGTTTTATGTAAAGCTGTTTGAACTGTCTTGTACATGAAAAGTGTTACACAAGTAAAGGCTTGTCTCAACATGTCCAGCAAGAAAAAAAAGGTAGAAAATTTCCTTAAACTTATGAAAGCAGTAAAACCTTCACATATAAACCACTATTAAATATATATTTATGTTCATTGAGGGTGTTGATATTTATAGGATGACAAAAAAGATAAAATCAGGAAAGACTCACCAATACAGCAAGCTCTGTTCTTCAAACTTTGATCTCTTCTGTCTGTTTTATCACAGAATAGTTGCTCTGGTAAAAGGGGCTGAATGAATAACAAAATGGCGGACGTGGACGTGGGCAGTTTTAAATGATCCAATTCCATGTCCGAGCAGGTCACAGCAAGAAGTATGAGAATAAGGATATGCTGATTTAATGTTACAGGTTTTAAATGGAGGTAGCTGGGCCTTGTTGTTTATTGGATTAATGCATCCATTGCTCTAAACCAAGAGTAATCAAATATGTTGAGTTAAATTTTTTCACTTTGTGTAATTTCATTTCACTTCAAATGGTGCAATGACACTTCAGTATGCAGAGTTACTTGGTCAGTTAAAGGGCAGTTAAATTATTCTTTAATAACGAAACATATTTGCCATTTGTTGTAAAACAAACTGGCACTTTTGCAAGACATTGGCATGTCATTTCTTTTTCAATCATAGCTTTATTGAAAATGTCAATGAAGCTTTCAGACCAGATCAGTTGTAATTTCTGCTGCAGCTATCAATCTTTTTTATTTTTGATGCAATTTTTAGAATTTGCAGACGCTGCTCCAAACAGGAGAGTCACATATACAACACAAGTGTTTTATTTTAAAGTGACACATCAAGAGGTGGTTCAAATTAGCAGTAAAATCGAAAAGCCTTCTCTGCTCATTGAATGCATGTGACTAGAATGTGTAATTGGCTCCCTTCTGTCCCCCCTCTGGCCAAGCAAGGAGCGCATCCAGTTTGCATACATTAGTCAAAGCCATGATGTGGATTTGTGCACCACTTTGATGTGTTTTTGTTTGTAATCCACTGTCCCATTCTGTGGCATTACCGCTCAGCATGATTGAAATTCAAAGCAGAAGAGACGGGTTGACACTAAAAGAAAAGCTAGACTTAGATAAGATGCTGAACGCCTTATGAAGACGTTGAGGTCACGTCGATGGATCTAATGTTGATGTAGGGAAACCGCATCCCGAGTCTTGGAAATGTAGACGTATTAAGCTTTTTGTGAAAAACTCATGATGAAAAAAGAAAATTGAATTCTTAACAGTAATAACAGTCCCCGCAGCAATACAGTACACAATACTCACTGTTCCATTACACTAGTTTTAATTTTTTTCCACTGAAGCTTATTTTCTGATTTCTTATACACAGAGCTCATATTTGCAAAACATGCTTATTGCACAAAATTAGAAAATGAGTATTTAGTTCAGTATTTAACTTGCAACATGTGCAAATAAACTAATAATTAGATTTTGTCTTCCAGTGATTCAGCTCATAAGAAAAATATTTGCTCAATTCCCCCTGTTCATCACTTTATTGAGTTGAGAGTGAAAAACATTCCCGCTGTCTTTCGATCTTGTTCATATCACAAAGCTATTTTGAATGTCTCCACACAGTTTAATAACCAAGCAATTATTCAGGCTCATGAATCTTAAACCGTCAGTCTCTCAGTGCACTATGAAGAAAATTATTACTGCACCCTTTCTAAGATTAGCAGTTAATGAGCTTGACAGTTTCTGAAGTTTAGTTTTGCAAAAAAATAAATAAATAAAAAGGAGGGGGGGTCATTCTGTTGCATAAAAAGTGAAGAGAAAAATCAAGTGTAACTTTAAAGGATGCATCTATATTCACTGCATTGAAGTATAAATATTCATCAAAAGGTCTTTATGCTGTGCCAGTCAGTTCAGGGTGCAGACTCTTCTGCAGTAACAGAGAGCATCTCACAAAGCAGAGAAATGGATTTAAAACAAGGGACACGCCTGCCACTGAACTTTGATGAAATATCTTGGCAGAGGGAGATGATTTTATTTTTCCTAAGGGCCCCTACAGTAATGGCATACAAAAAAGTATTTCTGTTCAGTCAGCAGATAAGTGGGGACCCATGTGACCATTCATCTGCAAACTGCAAATCACTTAAAGGCCCAGTATTTAATTGTAATAATGTGCCCCTGTTGGAACACTGTCCCTCCTCTATTAGCTATTTTAATACAGTGATTTATAATACTGATGACTGTTTTATTGCTGAAATAAACTATCCGCTGTGTATTAGATGATGTGCCTGCATTTCCTTAATTTGAGTGGGTTTTGGTTTCCTAAATCTCATGCGGTGCTTCCCAAACTTTTCATTGACAACAGTAATGTCAAGCCCTCCTCCTCCCTCCCGATCGCACCACCACATGCACCTCCGTTACAAAGAAACGTATGAAGAAATGTGCCATGAAGGGATGTTACACACTGCGGACAAAGAAAAGGAGTAAAATAAAAACTTTCAGTTAGATGTGTAGTTCAGGAGGAGAGAAACATGTAGAGAGGCAGAAACCAGCATGACGATCTGGTCATTGACTGTTCACTGAACTCATATCACTTACCATTGTTTATACATTTTAGAATTTTCAGTGTTCAGTGAAGTGATGAATTTGATACGATGAGTCCATTTTCACAGAACAGACGTAGAAAAGCTATCATTATTTTCCATGAAGGATTGTCTTCTTCTTAGTGCCCCGTCTGCCTGAGGACTTCAAGGAAAAGTGTCATATTTTGTATGAGCAGTAATTACAGCAGTGATCTATTCACTTTCAAGAGAATAATTTTTGTGCTCTATCTTTAACCCTGTACTGTGTTACAATTCTGTCCACAGTGATTTGTGCCACTCTTGAGTACCAGCGCAGGAAGGTAAGACTGCAAGGTAAGAGTTAAAAGACTAAAATGATTGAGTGTTACCCAATTTTCAGATACTGTACAACGCAAGAATGTGAAAAAACATTAGTTTATGTTAGAAAGAAAGGCCTGGAATGAACATTTCAAAGATATGTCTAGAGATTTTTTTAATTATTTTTTGATGGGTGTCATCTTTAAACATGCGCCGTCCTGACCTGGCAATTTTGTGTTTTTTTGTGGAGGGGAAAGGCATGATCAGTTTAAAAGTTAACAACACAAAATGTTCATATTGTAAAAGCAGGATGACTTTGTATGGCTGAGTGCTTTAGGCAGCTGGATTCTACAGTCTGATGCATGGGTTTATTTTATTTATTTATTTTTTTTAATTTCATGAATCTATATAAAAAATAATTTGAGGAATCAGGCCTGGAGACATGCATATAATACTTTTAATATGGATGAACATAAACAAACATTGTTGACGAGGAGCGTGCCGAAATACAGCTGTCAATAGGGTTGCTTAATTAGACAAGAGCAGCGCAAACAGAGCAAGATTTGCATCTCATTATCAAGTTGAAAGTGAAACACCAATTCACATGATCATTTCTGAAGATTCAATGTTTTGGCTGAGACATTATGCAAGACAAGGGGATGTTTATGGGAGTGATGTTAATTTGCAACAAATGCAGGGCTTTGTGAAGTTTGATATGCATATGAAAGCCAGTGTAGCTCCATAAAATAAAACCCCATCCAATATCAGTCCTAAATAAGTTGTTGACATATAAATTTGTTTTGGTGCTTCTGTTGTTCGTGTCAAGCATTGTTGATTCAGAAAAAAATGTTGATGCTTTGATGCATTGATGAATCCCCTCCACCCCTCTTTAGGAACAGTGTTTTTCTGAGAGAAATAATCTACAAAAGCATGATGTTCCTACTGAATTATGCTGAAGGCATGCTAAGCTGTCTAAGATGTAAGATATTTAAAGCCATGGTGCAAATACTCAATAAGTACTCGTAGCTGATAGCTGAATAGCCCGTTTTTGCTATACATAATTTATCTGCAGTTCAAGCCAGGAGGCAATAAAATCTGCCTTAGATATGAAGAAGCACCACACTGAATGTCATCAGGGACCAGAAGTAACTGTGAATAACATGGTTAGCAAAGTCTAATTGTATTTTGTATTTATTTATTTATTTTTTTGTACTTTTATCTGCTTATTTTTTGTATTAATGTGATTAAATTGAAGAGGAGGTCACTTCCGGTTACTAATTTGGGTGCAGTATGACACTAACTTCAAGCGCCTTGAAATGCACTAAAGTTAAAAATATTAATTCATCAGATGCATGTGACAGATGTTTTACCTATTACTTAAAGTTCAAATAAAGCAATTTCAGAGATTTGCTTAGAAACATATATGTTCTGCACAAACAAATTTTCATCTATTATATATATATATATATATATTTATATATATATATATATATATATATATATAAATATAGCATAT
>JBAFTB010000011.1:15804565-15846560 GCA_037177355.1 Melanotaenia trifasciata | reverse complement strand
TCCCCAGCAAAGAGTGTACATGCAGGTTATGTGGTCATATCGTCCCTACCAATGTTGAGACCAAACCTACACCCTTGCCTGTTGCCACCGAGGTCCTATGTTGAGTATCTGCTGGATATTTTTCTATGTCTTAATGACATCCCTTTCAAATACTCTAGAGTTTGTTTCTGCCCCTTTTTTCCTTCACTAGTCTAGTTTCCTCACATTTTTCACCATGTACACCATGTTGGGGTATGCCAGGTTTTCACTTAATAGTTCTGTTTGAATCACCTTGTTAATGCAAAAATACAATTTTATGACTGACAAACTGTTATCTTTGATATTTCCTGAAGAATTAAAACACAGACAAATTTTGTAACTTTGCAACAAGCTGCCAGTAACAAAGCTCCTAATGATACAATTTATAATTGGTCAGGTAGAAAGTCTGAATTGAAAATGAAAGAAAATCTCCTAAGAAAATCTTTAAAAGACCTTGGTTCAGAAAGGTGTTACTCAAGACTACTTTAAAAGAATCAAAGAAAGTCTGATTCTTTGGAGGTAAAATAAAAGTGATTGTTGTTGTTTATCTTAACAATACAGAAATATTATACTGCTGTATGTGATTTATGTGCATCTGTTTCAGCTGCTTGTTTCTTTGGTGAGATCTCTCATGATCTCAAATCATTTAAATCGAATTAGAATTGCTGTTTCTTTAGAGTTGCGACCAGTAGTTCCTTTGTCTTATATGCCTATTGTTCTGACACTTCTGTTGGCATCTACTCTGCCCAAAATAAAAGGTTTAGTACCCAAATGCTCCTAAAACAAAATCCAACACAGCCAGTCTTTTGGAATAAACCAAACTATTTAAACTTAAACTGTCAGAAGGTCAGGGGCCTGATAAGGAGCACTGAGATTGACTTGTGCTGTGTGCTTAGCCTCATGTCATGTCATGAAATATGCGCAACTAACAAGTGAAATTGACAGCGAGGTGCCAGAGCTGCTGATTTTTCTTTCATTACTGCAAACTGACCATGTGTTTGGCATCCGAACAAATATCTGCTTAATTTACAAATACTTGACATACTGCAGTGAAGCACAGTTCAACCAAACATGAAAGTTGTTCTCAGAATGTAAATGTAATTCAGAAGAGATGTGGAATGATTTTTGTTCATAGTGATGATACTGGTGGGTGAACATTTACTTCTAGATGGTTAGGTAATAACGCGTATGGCCCTGTTGACAGAAGTAAATCTTGAGTTGCCACTTTCTGTTTAAAGGCAGAGTAGGACTGAATCCCATTTCACCCCTTGGCCCTACCATGTAGCCCTACCCCTCCGTTTTGCACGTACGCGTGTAGGGGTAGGGGTGTCCCAAATTCTTTTAGGATAGAGGGGTAGGGGTAAGTGGTAGGGCTTTATATCCCTTCAAACAAAGAATTTGCAGAGGCACAAACTAAAGTGTTTCTATGAACATTACGCTTTCTTGATGTGCAGAGCAACACACACACACACACACACACACAAAGCCACAGAGAAAAAGAGAGTATGCCCGCACACACAATGAATTTTAATTGCAGGCAAAAGTTCTACATTACGTGCTACATAGGCCTGTCACGATAAGCAATAAGTCAATTAATTGCACGGTAAGGAAAAAATTAGCGCGATAGTTTACATCAGTTTTTCTTTTCTTTCTTTTTTACTTTACCATAGACTGTGTATGACAATAGGTTTTCACCATGGAGTATTAATTTAAGCCAAATTCGTTGTAATCCAATAAAAACAAATCTGCATTAGTCCAATTTATAATCCCTGTGTTCATACAAGCCAATTCATAAAATTAATTCCCTAGCAACGGAAAAATAAAACACATTGACTGTGTGACCATGCCTCAGTGCTCCACACTGTCACAGCTGCTGTCATTTTTGTGTTGGATCAAAGTGGACGCGTTTAATTCTGGCCTGTAAATGAAGAGATAAATGAACATTTATAAATCCATCCATTAATTTTAGAATACAGGTTTATTATAGTCAAAGAGGACTTATTTGTCTATTTTAGATAACATTCTAAGGAACTCAGTGACCATCATAATAGCATGACCATACTGTTAAAAGAGAATGGCATTTTCTCTGTGTTCCACCAGCTGATTGAGGTAGCTCACATAGGGATTTCCGTGATGCGGAATACATAGACGAAAACGCAGAATTTCATTTATAATCTATACCGCTTGCTAACAGTCCAATTCAGGGTCACGGGGAAGCTGAGGCCTATCCCAGAAATTAGCTGGCGAGAGAAGGGTACACTCTGGACAGGTCGCCAGTCCATCGCAGGGCCAAAACAGAGAGACAAACATCTGCTCATGCTCACACTCACTCCTAGGGAGAATTTTAGAGTAATAGATTAATGTAACAATCATGTCTTTGGATGGTAGGAGGAAGCCGGAGTACCCATAGAGAACCCACGCATAAACGGGGAAAACATGCAAACTCCGCACAGAAAGGCCACTGTTCGAACCCTGCACCACCACACCGCCTTGCAGAATTCGACAAAAAGAAAATGTAATCAGTTATAAAATGCTAGTACCATGACATTTTCTGCTTCCCCTACTGATCTAAAAGTTTTCCACACTGTCTGAGCCAAATGAAAAAGAAAAGAAAGACTAGATTCAAACTTATCCTGACTGCTGCAGATTCCTGTCTGTATGATTTTCCACAAGTCAGTGACAACAAAAAGGCTTTAGGAAAATATGAAAAAGCTAAAGCTGTTTTTTTTTTTAATGATGTGAATTTCATGAATGAATCCATTCTTTTTTGAGTGTCTCTTTTAAATTAATTGTGAGAACCAAGTCACAGCCGTGAGCCATTCGTTTTCATAAACAGTTCTTGCCTTCACGTTAGGTGTGTGTGCCGTCATTGGAGTCTGATGTCCAACGTGCTGCTCCTTTATGCAAATGTATCTACGGGCAGAAAGTATTGTTCAAAGTATTTTACTTGTGAGTTATATCCAGAATTTTAACTGAAATTCACACTCATGTCAGTCAGGTTTATTCTATTTTTACTTTCTATTTTTATATTATTCCTGTATTTTTTATATTGTGTATTGTAGATTTAATATAGGTTTCATATATTTATTATTATTATTATTATTATTATTGTTGTTGTTGTTATTATTATTATTATTTATTATCATATATTGTGAGTGTTTTGCATTACTAATACATTAAAATTTAAATTTTGGACTAAAGGTTTTTTTTTTTGTTTTTTTTTTTCTTGTTTTGTTTTGTTTTTTTGCATAGTTGTTCACTTTAGCCTGCTTTTTTTCTTTTTCTTTTTTTTTTATGCCACAAAGATTAGGACTGGATCCACCTCATGGAATTGTTACAATAAAAAAAAAAAAACAAGCCAAATGAAATTATAATCAATATATTAGTGAGGTGTGTAAGTCTGAATTATTTTGATCCAAATCTTACCTTGTAATTGCTCTCAGTGATTATTTTCTTGATCAAAAAAACTAGTCTGAGTGTTTGAGCTGTATGGAGGTGTTATCCAGCCACTTATCAAGCGCATATTGGATAGATTTGAGAGCATTAATTATTATTGCAAGTTCAAATCTTCTACTGCTCTTTCTAGTTCTTCTCACATTTAAAAAGTCTCTGCTTGTATACAAATATTTTTGCCTTTTCTCAAAATGACCTTTCTGGTCAGTGTTTGTTTCTTACAAATTTCCCTTTTTGGAGTTTGAACCCTTCCCATTTGCATTCAGACCTTTGCTCTGTACTTTCAAAATTTCTCCTCACAGATTTGTTTTTTTTCTGTGCACTTGAAACGTAGTGAAATAACCCCCCAGCCAAAAGTCAACTCAGCCAATAGAGTCAGAAATGATGCTTGCCAATGAGATCGCCACAGTCTTGTGTTCCTTTTAGTTACAGACTCCCTAAACAAAAGTTCAGTTCAGCTGAGACACATTAGCAGCAAACAGAGTGAGCAGCATTCAGGTCTTGACGGATGGACAAATGAAGGCCGGTAGAAGTTTGAGAAGTAAGTGAAATAGTGATATTAATTATTGATGGTATGCACTGTTAGAAACATTGCTCACTATGCTGTGTATAGAAGGGATGATGGACGACACAGCGTTCTTATATCAAATATTACTGCACATTTGAGGTGATAAGTGGCCATGGTGTCAAACTTTTATCTATCATGACAGCAGGTGTTTAATTACCCTATTTACTCTAAACAATATTAGGTAGATTTTCCAAATGTCCAAACAAGCTGGTTTAATGCCGAGGACTGTATGTTCATCATGGGACCCACACAACTTCAACAAGCAGAATCTCCCAGTCATTGTATTCATTGCTGGTTTTCCATAATTGAGCTTCAGTAGTTTCTATTGTTACTTTTGCCTCAATGGTTCATTTGTCTTCTTATTGTTGTTTGGATGTGTGTACTGGAGTCACTCGGTGTTGCCAGATCTTGCAAGAAAAACAAACTGCCAGCTTGATGAAAACAAACCCCCCAAAAGTGACTTGGCCCCTCAAAGAAAATAAAAAAAATCCTTTTTTTAAATGATTCTTGACATTTTTGGAGTGTTTTCCGCAAATAGCTGCTTGTAGTAGGAGACAAAAAACAGGCTCTGAATGTTCTTAATTGTTTCAGGAAGGGTCTGTTTGTTTTTTGTTTTTTTTTTTTTACATTCAAGGCTTTGCTTTCAACAGGGCTTGTATTGTTTACGTACAGATGATAATTATCTTGATTGTGAACCTGTAAGTGGTCTGAGGGAGATGCACATTTATTTTTGTAGAGAGCATAATAAGAGAGCCAGACAGTGTTGTGTGTGAGTCGATTAGCATTATTTCCATTTAAATGATAATCATAGATCTATCGCTCAGTCTACTATTTGAGAAAGCATAGGTCCTTCAGCATTTGCAGTACGATGTTCAATATCTTTCATGTCTGAAGTTGACCTTTTTGTTTTCTTTACAAGGATCTGACTAGGCAGCAGCATCAGAGTCAGTAACTTTTAAAAGACTGAACAAACTGATAAAGAAGGTTGACTTTGTGCTGAGGACAGCTCTGGAGCTGACTGCAGAATTAAAAACATTGCAAAAGCTGCTAAACATAAAAGTACACAACACAGGAATTTAAATAGGTGCCTTCAGTTAGAGGCTTCTTCAGGTCTGCTCCATAAAGAATAGTGCAGAAGGTCATTCCTGCCCACAGCAACAGCTTTTCATGATGATTACCTATAACTGCTAATTTATTGTGTCTATTTGCTCTTTTTCTTCCGATTTATTTGATCTAAATCAGCCATTTGTTATACTGGAACAATTTAATTTCCATTAGTGATTAATGAGGCATTATTTAGTTTCTTATTTGTTTTAGCTGCCTTGTTGCTTCCTACAAGTTAGGCCAGATGCTATATCTGAAATTCCTCAGACTTACAACTTGTGTCAAAGTGTCTGCCCTCAGGTCTGTTGCTGGCAGCAACTACTGTACATGTATTAAACTTCAAACTGTTTTTCAGTCTGTATTTAATGTTGTCCAACTATCAACTGCAACCAGATACTTATAAAAAAAAGAAGAAGTAAAATGTTTTCCTGTTAATGTCTTTCCTACTTTGGATGATGTGTTTTTGACTCCTCCTTTAAAGATAACCTGACCTTTTGTTTTTTTCTTTAGTCTCCTCAATATGTATTTTTAATGAAGTTTCTGTGTACTTGTCTTCAGGATGAATATACTTTAAGTGTAATTTCTAAGTCTCAAGAATAAAACTACAGCCAGATGCATGGCAGCTTGTGAATTTAGTGTACAACGCTATAGTGAATTTATTCATTCTGACAGTGAACAATATGAGTAACACTGAATCACGCCTGAAGCATTATCTCCAGATGAGTGGCAAAATAACATCAGCTTGATTTCAGATGTGGTAATATCTGTGAAATTGGAAACTTGTGTCGCCTGACAAGCCAGGATTTGTTTCGTGATCACATAGTCATGGTCCATCTCTTTGCTGACATCAGGGTGGCTGCTGGCGGTTATGATGGTTTAAGGGAAATTGGTGGGATTAATGCTGGTCTGGGATAATGAATCAATCATTATCTCTGACAGCTCTGTGTGGCAGGTTATTAATCAGTTCAACATGAACCACTTGCTCATCAGACAAGTATGAGACTGAGTCTATTTTAATCAGCACCCTTACAGCATTAGCATGATGGTTAGACCTTGATGATGCTGATAGGAATGTGCTTGCATGGTGACTATCAGATGTGACATTGGAAAGCCAGTGGATAGCACATTCGCACTGTGGAGCATGGTGTCTTGAACCTCCTTGCTAGTGGAAAGAAAAACTTACCAACACATGCTAACATCTGGATTTTTCTTATCTTTTGTCTTTGAAAAGGGCAAAATTGGCACTCAGTCCCATGTCAAATGATTGCAGTAGTTATGATTATTTATTGGCTCCAAGCGACAAAATTGCAAAGTCCAAAATTAATTTTCAAAAACATGCCTTATCATCTGGAACATGTCAGATAAAACCGCTGAGAGTGACTGATGAATCAACCCAAGAATTAAAGGTGATGTTTTACGTGTCTGCAAGGTGACTAACAGCTCTTAATCCCACTACAAAGGACAGACTCCCAGAGACTTGTCACAATAAAACTATTCTTAGAAAGTGATGCCCTGTCATCCAACACAGCCTTTAAGACAGACTCATATAGCCATTGTAGGAGTCTGCAGGATTGCCCCCTGGGGCAATAACTGAAATGTAGTGCCAGTGCAGTAACAGTAAACAAGCTGTTTTGTGCAGATGGAAAAAAAAAGTCTATGGCCTTGTTTTAGACGGTGTATACTGACATTTAAAAAGCTTGCATGCAAGCATTGATTTTTCTTTTTTTGGAATAAAGATGCATACTCAGCGTTGAGAGAAAAACATGCTTTTTACTACAATCATGAATCATCTACTAGGAAGTGCCAGCTTGGGAACGCTTTATTAGAGTGATTAGTTTTTTTTTTTTTTTTTTTTTTTTATTATTATTTTATGCATATTTAGAAAATATGCTTTTATATTTTCAAGATTTGATTTCACTACAAAAGTTTCATATTCTAGCATTTTGTCAGGACACCTCACAATAGGAATAAAGAAATATCTTTCAGCATCGGTTGTTGAAATACCAGGGAAACATAAGTATCCAATGCACTGGATAAAGTGTACTTTCTTTTTTTTTTAAAGCAACCATAATCTGAAACTTAACCAAGTAAATCCTTGAACCTAATCAAAAAGCAACCAAACATCAAAAGTGAATGAAAATATTTGGAAAAGCTGCTTTCCTTCTTAAAATTGTAACAATTTTCATACATCCTGTTAGTGTCCCCAAACCTCCCCTACAGCCACTTTATGTGGAATTTGTTGCTTAGTTATTGTCACTCCAGAAATAAGTTTGCTGCTGTCCAATATAACCGCTACTGGTGCGAATAACACCAAATAGTGTATGGATATTGAAGCAACACAAGAAAGTTTGACAGCAGTGTTTGACAACCTGAAGCATTGAAAGAAAAAATAAATAAACACAACCCCAGAACATCCCTGGCTTTAAAAAATGAAATAAAAAAAGGGGATGAGAAACCAAATTATCCGTAGGTGCCTGTTTTGTCTTGGTGCTGTGACAACAGGCGCATCATTTATGCATACCTTATCATTTTGAAACCCCACAGAGTATTTAGAAAAAAATCTAAATTTAATAGTGCATAATTATTCTATCCTTAGTCATGGCTGTCACTACACTGAGAAACACGTGTTGTATATAAAAGCGAAAACAGTCGGGAAAAATCATTATTGCACAGTTTGTGGGACTTTATTAAGAAAATACAATACTGACAACAGTTTTCTGGATAGATTAGAAATTAATACCTAATGCTTATTTACTTAAATTAAATTTAAATACCATACCTTAAATTTTGTCCTTAAAGAAATACTACATACATTTCTGACTTTAAAACTCTGGGTTCCTGACTCATTTTGTTGGCAGACTGAAAGCTGTTATGCACATTTCTGGGTCTGTCATTGCCCTGCAGCATCCCATAGCTGAGAAAGTGCATTTCATAACTTTACATTACAGTTCGGGGCATCATATAACAGCTCATTTTGCTTTAGGGCTCAGAGTAACACACCAGCTCCTGGATATCAACACACTGGCCATTTTGAAAACACACCATGCATTAAGCAAATAAACCCAAGGGGACATTATTGGAGGAAGTGAGGAAAAGACAGACACAAAATGCAAGAGCAAGAGTCAACATTGTTCTGGCTTTTTCTTGCCCAGAGAAGAGACAGGATGGAAGATTAATGCCAAATTAGCCTTTGATAGGCCGTACCAAAGTGCCAAAATCTGCCAAAGTTCAGTAATGCTGCTTTCAATGCCCTCATTTAAGCCATGAATTGTTCCTTCTTCAGAACAAAGTCTAACATCATTTGACAGAATGAATAATTAGAATCTCTACACTAAATGTGAATGAAAAGAAAGGTGGGGGTTGATGATTGTTGTTGGCTACTACGCTTAAAGACTTTCACATCATAATTTAACTCTGCCTGGGGGGAAAAAAATAGCCACCAGGCACATTTCATGTTGGCACTTGACTCCAGTTGGGGTTTCAATCAGTAAAGTCCTACTGAAACGATGAATATCTCTCAGATGTTGTCTGTCATGTGAAAAAGCCAGGGTTAGCCCCAGAGCATCCTGGAACGGTGGAGCAGAAAGATGCTTTCACCACAACTCACCATTCCAGCCCTTTAGGACTCAAGGTCTGAGCAGCGGGATTAAGTGGTATGAATTACACTTATAAACCACAAGAAATAATAAAATCCAATTAAACAGACCATACAGCTCTCAAACTTATTAGATTTCTCTTGTGGTCTGGTAGAGCAAAGAGAGATCAGTTCATATGATAGCGTTGAAATGTGACGTCTCTACTGATTAATGTATTCACGTGCTATCGGGGATGGAGTGCAGTGATTGCATTCACCGATTTCACCGCTGCAGGAGTCGGTCGGAACTGACACCACGCTGCACATATAAAGATGTTAGACTGAACAGAACAGAGATGGCATGTTGGGGAGGGGACAGACCAGTGCTATTTGAGGACAAGGGCATTAACTTGTTTATCAGATGGGTGCCCCGCAGGTCATCCACACAGGCAGGATCTTTCATAGCATTTAGCAGGAGATTGACTGGTACCATGCTGTCTCTATATCATCGTCTGTCAGTCACATCAAATCTAATTCACTCTCTGAACAGAAGAGTAAAAACCTCTTGTTTAGTGTGTCTATTTATATCAGGATTTTATAAAGCCTGTGTAAGCTTCACATCACAGGAAATAAAGGACACAATAATCCAATCATTACCATTTTAATGTCCAAATATTTAACTAATTTGTAATAAAATACCTTTAAAGATTGAGGTATACCTTTCATGACTTTAGAATGCTTACATGTGTGTCGCAGTTCATTCCAAAAAAAAAAAAAAAAGATGACACAGACACACACTGAAAGCCTGAAAGTGAGAAGACTGTTTGTACTGGAACCAAAGTCCCAGATAGCCATCCTCACGGTGACTGAGGCATCTGCAAGCGGCAAGATAAAAGACAGAGTTGGATGTGGATCCAAAAATTCTCCACAGAAGGATGAGCTCTCACAGCCCCTCTCGACAGCGAACGGCTTGACACCAATGAGCCTTTCTTCCGACAGAAATTTGAGCCCAAAATCTCCTCCATCCAAAAGTTCAGATCATCGCCTGTTGGATACAAAACTGCAGAGCCATGCAGAGTTTGAACATGGCGACCCAGTGCAGCTATGCTGATGGCTTCTTGATGAAAAAGATTACAGAACAGAAAGCACAATGCATAGCGATGCAGCGTCAAGACTAAACTCTGGTTTTTCTTGCATTTTTTTTACATCTCTGCTTTTAATGAAAAGATCCTGTTCCATTTTTCATGAGTTAAAAATGCCATGATCATACCATATGCCACAGCAGCTTTATGAAAATCTAGTCATCCTGATTCTGTTCTATATGCATTTTCTTTTTGGTCCAGTCAGTTTTTCCCTATTTTCACCTTAACTTTAAGCAGCTGAGTAATATTTTTGTTGTATTTATGTCAGTTTTGTGTCACCATAAACCTGAGCTAAGTGACTAAGCCCACCTCAAATACCTAGCTTCATGTGTTCACATTATCTATGAAGAGCTTGTAAATTTGATGTGAAATACTTGTAGTATACGATGTGAATACTGCACAATAAAAATGTGAACGTGTGTGTTCACATTTGATCAAACCATGGTGATTACACATTGAGTTAAAGATCTTGATTTACTGAGATCATTTATTCTTTGCAAGTCGCAGCTGACTAATTCTGCATCTGACATTTATACTATGACAATTGTCTAAACAAAAGCATCCCAAAGGATGTGCTAAACTGTCACCAGACACTTGAAATATGTAATTAAAAAGCCTGTAGAATAGCCTGCCTATAGACAGACTCACCAGACCTTACGATTTAACCTGCAGCATTAATTAAAAGAAGGTGCTGCTGCTAATTATCACATGCTGGCTTCATTAAAGGTGTCATACTGAATTTAATGTGACATAAATGAAAGACTCTTTAATGTTAAAGATGACTTACTTTGAATAACTATATTAAAAAATGACATTTTTCCATCTTCTGGAATAGTGTAATTATATTTGTGTGCATTTTCTATTTTCTTTTAAAGATTTAGAAATATGTATTCCTAACTGGCAAAAGAAGAAAAAAAATGACTTGAACTCAGATGTGAAACCCATACCAATCAATAACAGTAACAACAAATGCTAAGAACAAGTTAAAATATCTAAAATATTGCCAGAAAACAATATATCAGAGCTCACATAAACGATGTAGCTTTAAAATTCATTAGCAGGAAAATAAAGGCTCTAGGATTTGTCCACACTAAATAGTAGCGCCACAAAAACGTGATAAAACTCAGCAACAATGCATGGAACTAGTTGACATGCTTTAAAAAAGCAGTTCGTCAGATTTCCTTTTTTACAAAGAAAAATATCCTTTTCTTTACACACAAACAAAATATATATTAGAATCTCATCAAGAAGAAACACTTCTGACACCGAGTGAGCCGGACTTCACAGAGATAGTTGTGCTAGTGAGAAACTTTAAGCAAAGTTAGGCAACAATGAGCTATATTGACTTTATTTGTAAATGTTTGTTAGCTATCTCTTGTCTTTACGTCTTTAAGGCCATGATGTGTTTATTATGTGTATATATTTATTTAGATAAAAGTGTTACTAAAGTTCAAGTTGATGACATTCTGCGAGCTCACAGCTCGGAGAAAAAGGGCCAGCTCAAATTCAAATTGACTGCACCTGGGGCTCAGAAAAGAAAGAAAGAAAAACAAAATAAATAAATAAATACATAAACAAAGACTGACAGATTTGACAAAAAGTTTGAAATCTACCTGGATAAAAAGAGAACATTGGAGAGGATGAATGCAAGCAGACGTTAACTTCTTTTAAAAACTTGTTACAAATGTACAAATGACAGACAGACATAGTGTACATGGAAGATTCCTCCTTAGACCAGGTGGTCAGCTGGTGCAGCAGCAGAACAAAAACAAGGACAGAGGGTCATGTTGGATATGTGACGGAGGTCCTGAGATGGGTGATTGTGATGTTTATTTATTTATTCTGCAGAGGAGTTGCTCCAAATAAAGATTATCATAACTGGCACAAGACACACTAATAAACCACTAATTCCCCCTTAGCTCCTGAAAGAACAGTAAAGAAAGACCCTTTCCTTCATCTTTGATTTCACTAACTTACACCCTGTTCTCCTGCATTACTTAAGGGTGGCAGGGAAGCTGGAGCCTAACCCAGCATTTAACAGGTGAGTGGCAGGGTACATCCTGGACAGGTCACCAGTCCACCATAGGGCAATATGCTTTTTTTTTTTTTTTTTTTTTTTTCAATTCTGTCCTTTTCTCTTTATCTCTCTTCCTTTATCTCCCTGTCAGGTTCGGCACTGACATATCAAGACTAAAGAAAATAAGATTATAATAAAAATAATAAAAAAAATTCCAAACATCAAGAGCAGCCATTTATATAACACGTCTCCCTTGGTAGAGCAAATCTGTCCAGCAAAATATGGCACACAGACCCTCATTCTGTATGTTAAGATGCTGGATGGAACAGGGTAAAAAAATAAATAAATAAAAAATACATCTGTTAAAAAACAGACATGCAATTAATTTTATTTGTCTTGTTTCCCTTTACTAAGAAAAAGTAAATTAATAAAATTAGTTGAATGTCCCAGTCTGTGATACTTTTCGTACTTTTAATAGAATAGAATAGAATAGAATAGAATAGAATAGAATAGAATAGAATAGAATAGAATAGAAACCCCTTTTCGATGGGATGATGGTGGATGTGGGGCTAAATGGGATAAAATGATGCTTGCTGTTATAAATATATTTATATATATACACTACCGTTCAAAGGTTTGGGGTCACTTCCCTATTGAATCCCATGGCAAAGTGACCCCAAACTTTTGAACGGTAGTGTATATATATATATTAATAATTGTATTTTCTCCGCTATTTCTACTGTGTAATGTACTTTCTTACTATTATCTGTATAATGTGCTCTGTATTTTCTGTATGTGTGATGTCTGTGTGTTTCAGGGTTCATGCTGTAGCGAAATGAAAAATGCTCAAGACATTTAGTTATAACTTTTTCTTTGAGTGACATCATCATACATGTAGGTATAGCACAGATGTTGGCTTTAAGTTGCCAGAATGACAACTTAAATGTTGTAAATGAACTGGACAAACCACTTACACTAGCAGAACTTCGTGATGCATGTAAGTGCAGGCCTAATAATAGATTTGCCAGACTACATGGCTCCTGTGCTGAGTTGTAGAAACACTTTAAATATCTGAATAGTGATTTTGGTCAGTTAACAGTGAGGTTAGAAAATCTGAATTTTAATAGAGAAAAATAACTGTCCAGAAATGCTTTACACAACTGTGAGTTGTAATAAAGACTTTTCAGTGAGAATTTCTGATGCATTCAGCCAGCTTTTTGACACGCCTAGCTTAATTTCAATGTAGCTAAAAGTATACAATCTACCTCACATTGTATTATGTAGGTATGCCAGTCCCATTGTTAGAGTTTTGATTTTGCGCTATTTTGGGTGACCTAACATTTTTAACCTCATAAAAGCCTGATTTTGGTCGGGCAAAAGCAATAATTCAGTTCAACGGTGTCATGGAAACGTGTTGACTGATAACAGCATGTGAGATTGTTGGAGAATCTAAAGCACTCTGTCTTGATTTCTTTGCAGTCACCACATCACTCTGCCTCTCCTCTCTAATCCTTCTCTCAGGTGATGGAGAGCTCCTCTCCACCTCCTTAGTAATGTGAATGGTTTCCACCTTCCTACTTCTAATTCTGCTCAGGTGGCTGTAAAGCCATAGCTTGTTATTTCAGTGTACTTTCCCAAGACAGATATTGGCTTCTTCTACAGGTATTCCCAGAAGTGATATTCAAAATAACACTCTTAAATTCTTATGGTATCCCACCAACAACTACTTAAATAGACTGCATCAAAATTTATCTCCAGTAAAGACCTATCAGTTGCCCAGCTGTTTCATTAATTTGGACTCGGCAGCATCCTTGTGTGAAGAGAGGCTCATTTCACCAAGAGCCAGATGTATAGTAGAAAGGAAAAGCATCAAAACTATATAGAAATTTAAATCAGGCTGTTGACCTCTCAGTGCTGACAGCAACCATATGTATGGTGTAATCACAGCCTACATGGTTTCCACTTTTGGGATGCTTTCAGACAGCAAGCTGTTGCCGCCGCCTCTGTCAAGACAGCTGCAAGGTGAACGCTAGTGGAAGCAAAGGCTCTCTTCAGATTAGGTCTCTGGCTTGCTGCCTAACCAAGTCAACCACAGAAACTACAGCTAAAGAAGAAAGTTGCTGAAATGAGAGGCAGATTACTGGCTTACTTGAATGACAGCCAGTATAAATTATAAATTCGTTAAAAGAAAACTTTATAATGAGTGTATCAGTTTCTAAGTGTCATTATATTGCAGACAATGATGGCATTAATGATTTTAGTAAGCCAAACATTTGTCTTCTTTCTTTGACACTGTGTACAAAACAAAACTATGGTTTGTTCAATCCTTTTTTACTTCTTTCTGTGAATCTAAAAATGTAAAACATGGCATGAAATGTTTTGAAAAATGAAGGTTAGAGATTTAACAAAGATCATTCATCATTATAATATTAAAATGATCATTATCTGACTGCTTATTAAAACTGCTTAAACAATAAAACAAACAAAAAAAAACAAAGAAACAAAAGACAAAAAAAAAAAAAAAAACATAATCTGAGGCCTGTTCTAGAAAGCAGGTTCAACAAAATCTAATCAGAAACTCCGGGATTCAAATCAGATCAGCTGATTTTAGCTACTTCAGTAGAGTCTTTACACAGAATCTGACATGTCTATGGATCACAATAAAAAATCACCATCAGTTAGGCTCAAATTTAAGAAAGCTGGGTTTTACCGCTGAGTCTGTTACCATGGTAACTGACTCTATGAAGTAAACCTGCTCAAAATGCTCTAGTTATCATATGCAACGTCACACACTGTGGATGTACAGTGACATCACAGCAGGTTTGCACTGCAGTACTATTTTTATTTTATTTAGTTTTTATGTAAATGGGACCTTTATAATGTTGGCAACACAGAACAATCTGGAAAAACAAAGGTGTGTGAAGTCATGAGGAAAGTCGACACGTCTAAAATCACAATTCCATAAAATAATCTAGTGTAGAGGACTTCTATCAGTTCCTCTGTCGGCCTCTCTGGATCCCAGCAGTACTGGTTAGGTAATGGTAATGTTATTGGTGGGTAACAACGAGAGACCAGCGTGTCATATGTCTCAGAATTATTAGCTTCTGACATTTTCAAGCCACTTGGGGTCTCATCCTGGACACAAAGACGAGCCCCTGATTACCTATTAAATTACTCAACTGTCATAAATAACAGAGGTTTTTTTTTTTTTTTTTTTAACTAAAGCTGCATCCTTTTTGTCAGATGCTCAACTCACCACATATGAAGTGGTGAGCAGAGTTTTCTGGTTTAAAAAGTCTCAAACTATAGTTAAGAAATTGATAAAACAACAATAAAAAGTTTGGGAACCACTGCTGTAAAGTGATGCAATAGGTCTCAGAAACTTTGAATCTAATATGATACGTTAGGTGTTAAAGGGTTAAATCCTGCTTTCTGGTGCTGGTACATACCTGTACGTATATGAGACCCAGTTCATCAGCAGGAGGCAGTTTATGGACATGCTGATAGGTCTCAGTATTAGGATGTTATTTACCTAAAATGATACATTAGGTGTTAAAGGATTAAATCCTGTTTTCTGTTGCTGCCAGGTTTGATTTGCAACATGGTGAAGTGGCGGTAAACTTTATTGTATGCAATTTTAAAGGTTTGGTAAACATGCCTCAGGTACGTATGTGAGACCCAGTTCCAGGGGCACTGCCGGGGATTTTGGGCCTCATGAAAAGAAACTGAAGGCTCAGAAAAAAATTCACATGGTTTATTGTATTATATAAAATGAATGTAATACGGTCACAAGCAAACCAAGTTAAAATTAATCACGATTAATCGCATGTTACGTGCAACAAAAAAGGCCTACGGCTTTATAAAGAAAATGCAGTAAATTTTGGTTTACAAATACTACATCAGGGGTCTCCAACCAGTGACTCAGAAGCTGCTAGTGGCTTTCTGGACCTTCCACAATGCCTCTAAATACATGGCTTTTTAAAATCTATCTTCCCTGTCATTAGGTTGGAAGCAAGGGACTTTTTTTTTTTTACTTTATATCATTTTCCACATATATCTACATCCCTTAGAAGAAAGTCGGTCTATTCTCTTTTTGTAAAGGTTGTATGTTTTTCTTTATTTTAAAATCTAAGAATGGAAATAAAAATGTAGCCTCCCATTATTTTATTTTACTTAAAGGTGCTTTCAGTGATTTCATCAAAAATATCAAGAGAAATCGATTTGACTACCAATACTCCACGTCATTGTCTCCTTCATGTAGCAACATATTCAAGTCAAATTTATCTCCAAATCTGTAGACTTACAGGTGAAAGCATTAGATTAGAGGGAGAAAACAGATATGATGCTATATGGCTGTTGCTAGTTAATTTTCTGATATCTAGACAATTTTAATACTTCTCTGATTGGCTTGTGAAATGTGCTCAGAATCTGAAACCACTGACCTAACCTAACGCTACAGTGATAGCTGAGCATTTTCTGAACCATTCAAATCCTTCTTAAATAAAAAAAAAAAAAACAAAAAAAAACATTATTTAGTATTATTAATTCAGAACTACGTTTTTCTATTATATGATGTTTTTTCTCAACAGTAATTAATTAATTCAACTCTCAGCTCACCTCCTTCCTCAGGGGCCACCTGGACATGTTCAGCATCTGCTTCGGCTGCTCTTGTGTCTGTTCAGAACATGTGTGATTTCTTTTTTTTTTTTTCTAGCAGAGCAGCTTGCTAATTGTTTCCCTACGTTTATTTGACTAAAACAACAGTGAAATGAATAAAATCCATTTTCTTCAGAAATATGAGCTAATGGCCTTTTCCTTTGTGTCATTTTACACTCGGACAGATAACATTAAAAATCCACCGGAAAAAAACATTGGTTGAAAAAATAAATAGTAAGGAAACACTATCAGTATTTTTTTTATTGATATCTTTTCCCTAATCATGCCCATGAGGAAATCTCATGCATGTAAACATTAATCAGTCATTTTAAAACTAAATAATAAGACCATTGGCATGATCAATAGTATGATGCATGTAATTTTGTGTGTTGTATTATCATGACTAAAGCTGTTTGTGTAAACAATGTATACAAATCCTATGTGTATGTATGTATATATATATATATATATATATATGTGTGTGTGTGTGTGTGTGTGTGTGTGTGTTTGGAAAGTTCAATCTGAAACATGGATATTCACAGAAGTAACCATGAAAAAAATTAAATGACATAAAAAATACTTAATATATATATAATTAAAATGTGTTATTGTAACAAATATTGTGATAATCCATTTTCAGGCACCCCACATTTATGGCTAAGAAAATTAAAGATGACTCGCTCTCTCTTCAGGTGAACCTGAAAGCTTAAAAAATGAATCAAATACTACAACATCTGGACATGATGGAAAACCAAAAAGAAATTTATTTTTAATAATGTTGTCCACTTTGGGAGGGGCTCGTAAAGCTTGTAACACTTCTGGGTATCTAGAGGTAAACACATTTAAGCAGCAGTCTTTTCTTTTATTTATTTATTTATTTTTGTGCAGATCTGTGAGTTGTCACTGCTTTGCAAGACTTAGAATTGATCAGTATGCTTTCTTAAGAGGGAGCACACATTGGTAAACCAAGAGCATTGACTTATGGAGAATCCATAATGAGGTGTTAGGAGAATACTTTAGAAACACTTGTGTCTTGTTGCGAGTGAATTCTATTTTTATTCTTTGAAAATTAAAAGCAATTCATCACAATGCCTCCACGAGGAGCTGAACTAAAGAACGGAAACGGTAGGACATGAGTGTTATTGTAAAAAAATGTTTTCTCTTTTAAATTCTTCTCTTTCAACCATGAAATCAAATAAATGTAACCAGCTGCTACACATAATACTGCCTGATAACATCTGTTTAGCCTTTTTGTTCTCCTCACAGTTCTCCTTTCATGTATTATTTATGACTGATCCAAAATCAGTGTCATTTATTGACTGTTGAAAATCATGACTAGGTAAAAGAGCAGTGCTTACTTACATGAGTATAATTGAATGGTACCAACAAGTGCTGCAGTTATGTGTTTGACTGATTGATACTTGCACTGTCTAGACTTGTAGAATTGATTTAAAAATAATTCATGTTGTGATTGCAGAATATGCACATTGAGAAGAGCAGCTGGAAAAAAAAAACATGTAATTCTCAGTCCTCAGTTCATGAGCTGCTGATACAAAATAGTGTGTAAATCCAACTATTAAAGAAAATGAAGCGACGCCTGCAAGCTAGTTCAGGCAGACAACTCGAGCTACCGTGCTGCATCCCATGAGATCTGACTCAAACGTTTATGCTACATATCAAACACACCCTTCCAATATGAGCAGTTTATTTAAGCTGCACATTTACTTCCCTGCTGTTTGCTTCATGCTTGGTGCCACTGCTGCTGCTACTGCTGCCATGATCCCTGCATCCCGCCTGCTTTTGTTTTGAGCCCCTCTGCCACCCCTGCATCCACCTTTGCCCTGGTTAAAAGAGGAAATATTGTTAGGCACTTACTCCAATACTTATTGATTAAATAACATATATGTGCAAGAAGTGATGGAATTGGAGCCTGACCACCAAACTACAATGCTTAAAAAAGCTTTATCCATCAACTTGTAGGCTTTCTGACTTAACTACGATAAATTGACAGCAGTCAGAAAACAACACACTCCCCCTGATGAAGCTAGTTCTTCCTGACTGTGTTTGCATTGCCTGTGATGCTGGAGAATGAACATGGGTCAGATTTGTGATGATAATTTATGTTAAAATGAAATTGGACTGAATTATATTAAATTGGAAGAAAATTTGAATTTAATACAACTAAATTGAATGGGTTTATTTATTTTGACATATTCTAAACCTGATTGAATAAATATTAAGGAAAGAATTGTTAAAACTAACAGATCTAAATATGTATATGTGCATTTTTGCTTATAGGTCTTTGAAATATTAATGTGTAGTAGCATATTGACGTAGCATTTCTAGATTTGTTTTATTTATCATTTTATATCTAGTTATTCGTTTTTTAATTAATGTATTTGTTTTTATTCACCCCTATTAAAGTATTAATTTCTATATTATTTATTTATTTATTATTGGTCTTTATTTTATGAGAATAATTAATAATTTTTACTCTATTTATCCAGATTGTAAAATGTAGCTTTGCATATAACCCATTTCTAGTTGAGCAGGGGGCTGCATGTTTTGGCACCCAGGGAGCAGTTGGGAGGGGTTAACTGCCTTGCTCAAGGGCCCACAGTGGTTCACCTCTGTTAGCACACCAGGGCCTACAACCACTAGGGTACCACTCCTAAAGTGGAATACACAACAGTGTGCAACAAGGCTTGGTAATCAGTGTACTATTATCACTAACTACTAACCTATGCAAATACAATAGCTGTATTCAACAGTTGGCACAGCCTTGTACTATATTAATTACACCGTTTGTATTTTAATAAGCAACTGAAAAACCTTCATTAAATGTGGAGCTGAAGGAAAATAGTTATTACCCATTTAACCTCTGAATCCACATTTTGTAATAAAGAAGAAAATCAGCCGTGGATGCTGACAGCTGTATACACATCTGTCCTTCTTGACTTCACCTCTCCTTTTTTTTTTTTTTTATATTTATTTAACCTTTATTTCGCCAGGCAGATGCTCTTTGAAAACATACGTGTGGTTTGTGTGTAAAATACCAACAAATGCAAGATGTCTCTCCTTATTCATCACATCAGCTCAGCTGAATGATATTCTGATTTTTTTTTTTTCTTCTTCTTCTTGATATTTGAAATCTGACACATGTCTGGATTTGTAAAAGCAGATGCTTGAACAGCATAGAAATAAGCGTAAAGCAGGACCAGCAATCAACTAACCAACTTCATTGAATTGACGTAATTAATTTATTGAGCGATGTCTCGACCAGAATGAGAGATGAACCAAATGACGGACAAAATCAAGGTAAAGCCTTTTGACAACCTGTTTATGAGGTGTCAGTTTGGATTTGGATCAAGGCTTTTAGGGCTCCACAAGGGCAAGTGTTGGCTGATATTCAGTGGCTCCTGCTGGTCGCATGCTGGTCGGCTGGAGGGGCTTGGAGCTTTGCGTCTTTTCATGCAGAACCATCAGGATTCCTGACATATAAACAAGCTGAGCAGAAAAATCAGTGGAGTCTGAACCACTGAGAAGCGTAATTAACTTCAAGAAGGAACCTGAAAGTGTTTCTGATGAGTAATGCTGATTGAACATTCTCGTGTCATTCCTACAGAGGTTGGACGGTACACAAAGTTAACAGTTTAGCTGTGATTTAAGTACTGATGTCACAATTTAATGCAAAATTGGTAGCAGAAAGTAAATAAAAAACACAGATTTGTAGATAATTGTGTCACTGGCCACTTTTATTTCTGTAACAGCTAAGACTTCAAAATATGCTCTCAGTGTCAGATTACATTTTTTTGTACAATAAGACAACTTTCTTTAATGCACCATGAATCGCGGTATGCTTCTTAAACTTGTTTTTACAGGACAAAATGCAAACGGGAAGCTTCACTGTTGTATCACTTTGACTTTTATATTGCACAAATATTTTTAAACCAGTAGTTATTGCTGTAAAGCTATCTGAATATGAAGACATTGTGTATTAAATCAAGCCAAAATATCTGTACCATGACATGTTTAGGATGAATATACATGCACCATACTGTCCCTAGTGGATGTTGTGTAGGTTCTCAAGATGCTGTTAAAGATGTTAATGTTTTATCACTTGCAATTCTAGAATGAAGCCAGCAAGTCCTATATCGTACATTGTAGTAGCATTACTGGGAAAAAAGGGCCCAATGAGAGCCAACTGATGTCAATTACTGCCTCAAACAACAGGATCTTGAGCATGTTACTGACTCCACACATGAAGTAAAATGTAAGTATTTGAAATACCTAATTTATCTTTTAATGAAGTGATGATGGGAAGTTTGTCTTCCATACTAAAAGGAAGTCCCTGGTGTGGAACCACTCTTCTTTTATGTTTTAAACATGTATGTGCCCCACAACTATAACATGACCTTTGAACAAAATACTTACAAAACACCTTTATAAGGCAAATGCTATAGTTACTTCTCTTGCTCCTGTAACTAGTAAAATAGTGGATAGATATTCAAGTCAGTACTAGAACGCAACCAAACTAACAGTTCTATTTCCGTCAAAAAAAAGAAATAATAAAATAAAAAAAATAATAATCCCAACAGCCTTCAATTCCCTGAAAGAAGAAAAAAAGAACCTCTATGGTCCTTTTCATCCTCCTTGGGGTGTTGTCCTGAACCTAAAGTCTTGACGCTGAGGCTTTCCAAGAGGACAATGACTGCACACATTAATATTCTAGTGTTCTGCTTATGCCATTCTTGTTTTCATGTTTGCGTCCGTGCCCCCCTCTTTTTTTTTACTCTTTCTTTCTCCCATTTCCCCCTCTCATCCCTCATTCTCCTTTTTATAGTTCTGCATGCAAAGTCAGCTGGATTATACGAGCAGCCCTTTTAAACGAAAGCCAGCTTCATTCCTTGTGACATGTCATTTGTTTTGTTTTTGTGGAGTTGCACAAATGCTGATGCTCTACTTCTGGGCTCAAGCCTTGCAATGTAGCACTCTACGCAGCATGCTCATAATGCACTGTGTGTAGACTTAATTAAAGTTTTAATTAATTCTGCATTTTGGTCTTGTGTAAATTAGAGTGACGTGCAGATCGAGCTGTGCCTGCTGGCTAACATTTGTGTAGCCCTGGTTTGAATAAGATAGAATATTGTGGTCTTATCTAAAGGCATGTTGTTTGATTTTAAAGTATTTCAATTCACATCATATATCTTGAATAATTTCTGTCTTAGATGTAGAGAGCATGTAATCATTTAAATGTGACGTTTGAGCTGCAACTGTCCCATTTTATTCACAACTCCCAGACAGATTACTCCTACTCAAGCAGATATTCAGGCTACTTCCTTAGTCCAAGAGATATTTTGTATGCTGGTGGCTCAGAGCTTTCCCCTAGGCTGTTTCTTTTGGTACTCAACATAGAATCAGAATTTTTTTTTTTTAATTCCTTCCTCCACCAGGGAGGTCAGGGGTTGTACTTGACTTCCTCATGGATATTTAAGCAGGACATTTTCTCGTTGACACAGAAGTTAACTCAAATTTACTTAATAACACCCCCTGCAGTTTGAAATCAAGTTTTTTTTTTCTGTGCAGTATATAAAACTGTATTCATGGGTTTAAAATCAAAGTATTTTGCACTAATTATTACACAAAGATATTTAGTTATGAAGATGTCAGTTTTATTGAAAGCTTTAGGTTAATAACCCCAGTGACAAAGTGTAGGAACCAAGAAGTTCCTTTTGAAATAATGCATTTGGAGCTGTTTAAGTATCAGAGTTTTGTAAACGGCAAAACCTTGAATGAGTTTATTCATTAAGAAAATAATAATAATAATAATCCACAGAAGTGTTTTAGCACTTAAATAAAAACTGTGAAAGCACATGCCATGCTGCAACCTTAGAATTATGCAGCTATGATAGGAATCAAAGAGAAAAGGAAATGACAAGAATAGATATTTTCCATCAGAAGAAATCAATTTGTAGCGGGAGGAGAACCACTAGAGAAGAGAGCCAGTGTGCCATACAAACACTAACACTTTCACTTTGTTTGACATCACATATCTAAGAAATAGGTGCTTGTTTGGTGCTGGAGTATATAACAGGACATGTTTTAAGGTTTGAGAACTTATAGAATCATATGGAGGGTAAACACAGAGAAATCTTAAAAATGAACTATGAAAACTATGAAATTAGAAAAGTGCACAGATTTCTTTTCCGTCGAGATGTTTTATCAGTACTGTGTCACAGTTCGGCAGATTTGTACACCTGTGTCCTGGGTTAACCTGATACTGATCAAGTGACTGCACAGGGTGAACCGCTATGTACTTTCAGTCTCACTTGCTTTGTTCTGCAGCTCATCTAGAATCTCCAAACCTTTTTGCAAAATAAATATGGGAATG
Source organism: Melanotaenia trifasciata (assembly GCA_037177355.1). Taxonomy (NCBI): domain Eukaryota; kingdom Metazoa; phylum Chordata; class Actinopteri; order Atheriniformes; family Melanotaeniidae; genus Melanotaenia; species Melanotaenia trifasciata. Next base: position 15,823,637 of record JBAFTB010000011.1, on the reverse strand, counting down.
TCATCCACTATCTTATTAAAAGTGGATAATGACATTCCCTGTAAAGTGGAGTTGCTTCATTAAATCAAGATCACCAGTGTTTGACTGAAAGTGTACATAACCAGTGCAAAAAGAAGTCGCATAAAGGTTACTGCTTGCTGCAGTACATCACTTAGTGGATACGGTTGTTTGAGTAATTCTATCAAACACTTATCTCCAGTTTGATTCATTGTGTGTCATTTGGAGGCGTTTCATCACAATTTTCTTTGATATCACCAAGGTTGGCTCTGGGGTAAAATAACACTGGATGGCTGTGATCCATAGCTGTAAATCTATCCTTAATTCTCTCCCTCACCCATTTCACTCCTGTTGTCTGTTTTTGCAGCTCAGATGATGGTTGGCAATTTAATTGAAGAACTGCTGAGGAAAGAGAATAGAATTAGATTTTCTTGTTTCTGTGCTTTGTTTTCCACTAAATGTCTCATGCACACCCGTAGACAACCTTAGTGTTTTGTGGACTTTTTGATTGGGCGGATATCAGATTGTCCTTTAGGGTCCTTTCTACACACAAGTAGGGAATTGCCTGTGACAAGTTATCAGGCCTCAAATGATGTCTGTAATGGTGGATTAGCGGATGACATGGCCTTTCATGAACAGCAGAGAGGAGACTGGCATTGTATATAATAAAAGATTCTATCTACAGCTTCTGGTACAGCTTGTCAAGATGCAACTCTGACTTCAAACTGTCATAAATATCTTATTAGGTTATTATGGTTATATTTAGCATTTTGATGAGGGAGCAGCAGTTTTTGTTGCACTCTGTGTGTTTCACAGACTTGATCTAAACATCTGAATTTGACTTTGGTATTATAGCAATTTTTTATGGCATCCTCACTAAATTAAATGAAAATCGTCTACATTTACAGTTGGACAACTTTGTGAAAAATATTTGGTAGATATCCTTCAGCTCAACAACTCCAGTGTAATAGCTTGTTATTTAGGATAGACAGTGGCCAACAGCAAGGGCTTCTCTGCACCATGAAAGGATTTATTCAATATGGAAAAATAACTGCAAAACTGAGACAAAGAATATCTAAAGGCAAAGTCATTCTTCTCTAAAAGGAAAAAAAAGGAAAATAAGGGAAACTTGTGTTCAGTGATAGAAAATTGTAATATTATAAATTACAGCTGCTTCTCAAATGATGGTTTGCAATTAGTTTTAAAGGCAACCTTAAAGCTAAAGATAGACATTTTCAGACTTCTAACAAAGCTGCAGAAAGTCACTGCTCCTATCCAAGGACTCTACTGAGGCCAATGACTTAGTTGCAAATAAAGTTTTCATATATTTTCCAGAGAATTTTCATTTGCATCTCTCATATTTGAATTAATTAAAGGTGCATTCATGCCAGGCCTTTGTGATTTGAATCCTAGAAATTCTGCTTTGTTTGGGTGATTGTGAATGCACAAACAAGCTCTGATTCAGATCAAATATGTGAACTACAACTGTGAATCTCAGTCCGCTTCAAGTGGACCAAATACAGGAAGCGAACTATGAAACAAAGTTCATTGTGGGTTCAGCATACAGCACCATAGGTAAACACAACCAAAACATATGTGCATGTGGGATAATAGGCAGCTCTGGATGGGAGAAATAGCTCGCAGTTAAACGTGAAAGAAGCCACTCAGAGTTCTGATAAAAATATGATCAACCCAGGACTGCTCAGATCTGACGCAGCTCCATGTTTTGCTGTTATGTGGAAGAAACAATTGTTCTGCATTAGCCAACAGATTAATGAATTTTCTTCTTGTGTATCTCGTCTTCTTCTTCAGTAATTCTTGATGCAGCGGCACCTCTGGTGGGGAGTGGAACACGTTATGAAAAAGGTCCAATTGGTTTGAGTGGTGGAGTATGGAGGGCACAAATAAGACCTTTTTTAGGTCTAGATTTATGAAATATTGAACTCATTATAAAGGGTCTAAGCCAATGCTTAAAGCAACTGGAATGGTTAGATCTGGAATTTTGGCTGACAGGCTTTTGCTTGGTGTAGATGGTGTGAATAAATGTCCAGATGCTGTCCATTGCAGTTTAAAAGCCTATTTATTTTCTTTTAAATGAAATATATAAAACAAACAGCATGCTACACGATAACAGCATGTTACCGGCAAAGCGGTCAAAACCGATTTCCCTTTCCAGGCCTAACACACATCCATACATACATAATTTCTTGCCTTTTATAGTATTAGCTCTTACAGATTAGTACAACTAAAGTGATCATCTAATGTAAAAAAGTGAAGAAAAACTTAACCAATGATTTATTTTGTCAAAAGGTGTTAACTTTGGGTGACGCTGCTGTAGGACTTTTATCACTGCTGCACAACCACTTACACTTCAATGATAATAGGAAAAACATTTTTTTGTCCAGATGATCAGTTTTATCAGAGTTTCTTCATCAATGTTGGCTGTTTAACTTCAGTCGTTACATCTGGTGGTTTTATGACAGAAATTTTCACCATGGAGACGGTTGGTGAGATACTGATGAATTCTGAATTATGATCTAGAACACAGTAGAGATGATTTAGGAAACATATAGAAGTACATTACATGCTGCATTTACTGACCCTTGGACATCTGACGTTTAACCAAGGGAAAGTCAGTTAATATATAAGCAGAGTTACTGCAGCTTGTATGCAGCTGATACAACCAAAACTATCTTGTATAGACACATAAAGTTCTTTTAACGACCACAAAAACCAAATTAAGTGGTCACCATTTGACAAATCATTGTTGGCCTCAGCTTTTTAAGCTGCAACTTTAAAGATCTGGAATTTGTCTTGTTTTTACTGTGTGAAAAAATATATATTTTTGGTGATGAATGATTTCTGAGTCTCACATTCAGTGCAGAGTTGAGAGCGTCATGTATGACATTGTTTATTTATTATCGATTGTTGTGCATTCACTAGCACCTGCCAACATCTACAGAGGAAGTGATGAGCTCAGAAGTGAATGATTCAAATTCTTTGGAACCAGTTTTATAGTGGAATCGGTTCTCAAGTCTCATCCCTCAAGAGTATGTGTGCTTGGCAGGCCTCCATGTAGTCAAGATTTGTCTACCATAAAATTGCATAACATATCAAAAGAAGACAAAGATATATCAGTTACATGAACATACAAATGAAATTCAAATTTAAATTACTTTTTGGAAAATCCCACATTTATCAAGAAATGACCAATGTGCACAGTGATATTTGTGTTCCTTCTATACAGCCTGGCCACAGAACCCTTCTTATAGGGAAGGTAAACTGTCCACAAAAGAAATTTATTGACCAAATCACTGCTCTTGGAGAGATTAAGACTGATGCAATTCTACCTTCACCACTCTGAGAAACTCTCCATCTACCTTTGCAGCTATTTTTCCAAAGTTGGTTATATCCACAATGACTATGCAGCCTGAGTATGCCTTGATGTGGGTTATTTGTGGGTCTGAACTCCTGCAGTTGCAGACGTGCACAACATGAAGAGCACAGGTGAGATTACAAGCAGAGAGAGACTCCAATTGAACATGTCTGAGTAGCGCTGAACTGACCATTGTTTCTGGCCATTTAGTGTTTTGCAGCTCAGAGATGAAAGGCGCCACAGGATTAAGTGTGGATTGATGTCCATTTGTGGCAGCTTACATCCCATCATGTGGGGTTGTACTCTGCTACAAGCATTTAAGTCTAATAAGACCATGCTTGGAGCTGGTCATTTTGGCTCTGCTTGTAGTTATTTGCTGTTTATTTTATTTTTGTGTGTGTATGTGTGTGTGTGTCTCCTGTTGTTCATCAGAATGTGATCCGAGTTTGCTTATGGTTGTTTTAGTTTTGTCCTATTTTTTTGTCCTTCATCATCAATTTATTGCCATTCTGTTTGTTCCCACATTGCATCTAATTTCAGTTGTTTTGTGTCATGGGTCATTTAGCGTCTAACATGGTCCTTTCATGCTTCATTGTGGTTGTTTTGTATCATTTTGCTTCTGTCTGTTTTAATTGTGCTCCTCAGTTTGGTCGGTCTGTGTCTCTTTCAAGGATTTTTATTATTGTATAATTGTGGGTGAGACCAAGGGCCTCCCCTGGGTCTGTGCCTGATAGGCCTCTTCTGTAATCTGTCTATGCTTTCAGTGCTAAATTAGCTCTAGTATAGCAATTCTATTTTCAGCTGTAGATCACATCTTTAGTGGCATGAAGTGTTTTCAAATAGACTTTTTTAATGAGTTACAAATTTGTAGTTTTTCCATTTTATCTCTTAGCACAGTCCTTGCCAGAAGAACTTGCTGACTGAAAAACTGTTCCTGCAGATATCCATGTCCTTCTTCGAGCCACCTCTCTCCATTTCTGATCATCGGTTTTTCTTTTCCAACTGGCTTTCTGCCATTCTTCCTTTTTTTTCTTTAGTTTTGGCTCTGAGGGGTTTTTTTGTTTCATGATTGCCATCAGAGAATTTCAATTACCTGTATATGCTGAGATTTTTGAACATGTAAAATATAGTTCAGTGAGAAACAGATCCTTACTCTGGGCCAAAGGAGGTGCAGAATCTGTGTTTAGTTACATAAGAATGTGTAAAGTATGACTTCATTACAGTTTTTCCTAGCTATGTAGTAATTATAGCAAAATATTAAACATAAAACAATTCAACCACTCCCATCTCACTAATTCCACTTACAAATAATTCTGGTTTTGAGTGACAAACTGCATGCTTGAATGTATCCATGAATGTATCCAAGCACAACACAATTTTAGGAGCACAAGTACTTATCAAACATCTGTATCATTTAGAGCAAACACCTGCATCTGTTTGGTATACATTCTCAAAACACACTTGTGCACTTGAATCTAACATGGAATATCAACCTTACTGTTATATTTCTATTGATACAGATTCCAATGACTCTTGTATGATAGGTCTTCCCTCTACGCTCTTCTCCACTCTCACGAGCTCCATTGCTCTTTTTAAGTTGTACTTGTGAGCCCGTTTTTCAGTGTGCGATAGAAATGTGCCAACATTAGACAACACTCATGACTTTCTCCAGGGCCTAATCTCTGCCTTGCTGAAAGCTGTTTATATAATTACCCATTCTCTCCAAAAGATGGGATGAGGGGAGCCTCGTCTATGTGTGTGGAAGAGGGGAAAATTCATGTGAGAGAATAAATAAGAGGAACAGAGGGGTGACTTGGCTTAAATAGAAGAGTTAAATTTATGGAATCAGGCAAACAGACAGCTGGTATCAAGGGACCAAAGTTAATGGTATTTTATGCCACTGGGTATCTCAGATTGCAGTTGGAATGAAAAAGGAAAATAAAACAAAACGGGAACTGCTGAACATAATTTTATAACGTAGGATTCAAAATATTTGAGAGGAGTTATTCTGTCACCTTTGTAATGGTAGATGGAACATTATTATGTTATTAGAGATGAATTTGCTTTAGTGATTAGATGAGAAAATGATCATTGAAGCTTATTTAAAATTGTTCAGTGCACTTTCAGAGGCTATTTTGTAGAGAATCTACTGCACAATACATAAATCAGTGTTATAAAAATAATGGACTTTTACCATGATTCATGATTTGGGATAATTTTCACCCTACGCTGGCTCAAAATGATCTTACTTTCATTTTCTGAAAATTAATATTTATGTTATATGTGCCCAATGTTTTGACCTTAAGCTAGCGTTGAAGCTCCATGAATTATATTTTATTTAATACTAGTTGTGGAGACGCTTCATACTTGTGTCAAGAAGTCTGAATATGTAATAGGCAACTGAAGATATGATTAAATTAAACAGTGGAGGGAGTTGAATGGCATGATTTGGTGCAGCGCTTTAAACCTTTAATAATTCCATCCAGTTAGTTTCATGACCACTGGAGGACATATACTCATCAAAGAGAATCATTATCAAATGATAAATTTATGCATCCTAACAACCGTTTGCTGACTATTTAATACAGTAAAAATATTTTGAAACAAAAGAAATTATTTTGTGCTGTCTTTTTTTTTTAAGGAGAAGTGAAATAGAAAAAGGAAAACTGAGTAACCCCACAAAAGACATGAAGAATCATTTTGTTTTCTCCATTTTTGTTATATTAATTGACATTGGGCTACCTAGTGAGAAGTTTATTAATACCAAAAAACATGTGGTATGCCTTAGGCCTTGTACACTCATAAAGGTTATAAGGCTGTTTTTGACACAATTTTGCCCATTCGCGACCAAGGACGGCAAACGCCCGATTATCTTAAGACTTATAACATTTTCCTATAAAATTATCATTTGGTCTGAGGTGTGTTAAGAGTAAATTCGTCCCGACAATTGGCTCCGATACAGGCCGTAGTCGACAATCGGACGTAGTAACCATGCTCAATGTTTACGTCCAAAACTCTTCGTGTGTGAGGAAAGCCGACCACTACTGAGTTGTGACTGTGTGGATTGTGATGTGGAACAGGATGTAACCAATCAGAGATTGAGCTGATTGGGGAACTAAGAAGGATTTAAAGTCCGTGTTCACGTTGTCGCCAGTCTGTTATTTTTTTTTCAATTCTGGCTTTTATTGTTAACAATAGTCTCAAGACCACCATCATTCGCTTATCTTGTATATCCTCGTCCGTGCTGGGAGTTGTGTTTTCTGGTTGTTGCTATGTTTCTTCTTCTTCGTTTTTGTTAGATCACATTTGGAGATTTCTGGCTCGGAGGACTAGATTCTAGATCGGTTGTGGGACAGCATTGTTACGTGTGTGCTGGTCTGTGATGAGATTATCAGAGCACACCACACACAGTATGATTAACACTATTTATTGCCTGATGTTTTATCTTGACGTGTGAGGTCTCTGACAGATAAAAAATCTCATCAGATTAAGAAAAACCTTATGTGTGTACCAGGCCTTAAGCACAAGGAGCCTAGCCTTGTTAACTGATTATTAGAGATCACTAAAGCCTGGTACACACATAACGATTTTTTAATCTTGTGAGATTTTTTATCTGGTCGAGACCTCACACGTCAAGATAAAAAATCAGTTATGATCATACTGTGTGGGGTGTGCTCTGAAAATGTAATCACGGAACAACACACACATGACGAGGCTGTCCAGTAACTCAAATACAATCTAGTCCTCCAAGCCGGACAAACGTTAAAACATAGAAGAACCATAGCAACAAAAAACGAAGAAGAAGAAACATAGTAACAATCAAAAAACACAACACACAGCATGGAAGGGGATATATAGGACGAGGGAATGATGGTGGTCTTGGGACTATTGTTAACAGAAAAAGCCAGAACTGAAAAAAATAACAGACTGGAGATGGCGTGAACACGGACTTTGTTTACTTCCTTGCTCCTCAGTCAGCTTGCTCTCGGATTGGCTACATTCCGCACCACGTCACCACCCACGCAGCCAGAATGTATGTGTTGTCAGCGTTCCTCAGAAATCGGCATTGAAATATTAAACATGTTCACTGTTCCAAATTGTTGGCTACAACCCGTTTCGGAGCAGATTAACGGGACAAATCAGCTCGTAACACACCACAGACCACATGATAATTGGACAGGGAAATCTCACGATGATTGGGCGATTGCCGTCCAAGGTCGGGAAGAGGCAAAATCGGGACAAATACAGTCCAAATATCCTTATGTGTGTACATGGGTTTAAGTCTGCAGTTGCCTACCTTTTAAAGAACTTAGTCTTCCTGTTTTTTCTTACCTCATTTCGAACATCAACCACAGTAATTTCAAAACTGAAATGAACTGTATCAACAGTTAAATAAGGCTTTGAGCAGGTAGAGAAAAAATCTCGTTCAATATCAGTGTTCAAAATACAGAGCCTCATGTAATGTTCAGTGTAACATGAGCCTGTAAGATGTTAGTGTTTGTCATTGCTAGCTAGCTGAGACATCCCCTGCCCCATTTCTAAAATGTAAAATGTAACTCATCAAAAGGCTCAAAAAGATTCTACACAAATCTGATGTTACTGGTTTAAACTCCCCTTTTCAATAAATTCACATGCCTGACATTATTTTCCTGTCGTCCATGTAACTGACTTAGACTGACTGATGAGTGATGACACCTCTGACTCAAAACATCAACAAAAAAGTATTGTGAGCTCGGATAGGCGCAAGTTTTGGTATCAGGTAATCGACATCAAAAGACGAAGTGATTTTCATTGTCATAATTGTTAAGATTATTGTTTTAATTCATCTCCCAAAATCATGAGAAAGGTTTATTTTTTAAGATCCCATGATGCATCACTGGCTCATGAGCAAGGGATCAGCTCTTACCTACATGGGAGGGTGTCAAAAATTGGGGCAATACATTTTTTCAGCAAATTATGACAGTGCCATCACTAATAATAATAATAATAATAATTTATTAATACAAATTGGGAAATCTTTTATCTGCATTTAACCCATCCTACTTGCACTAGGAGCAGTGAACTGTCATATTACAGCACCTGGGGAGCAGTTAGGGGTTAAGGGCCTTGCTCAAGAGCCCACAGCAGTCATTAGATAGTCACTAGCTAAATTCATTTCCTCTAATCTTTGTGCTGATAGTCTTATACAATGACTATTTTGAAAATGAATAACCTCAAAGAAATGTAGTTTTGCTCTGTCTTTTTTCAGATATTACTTTCCAGTTTCAACCTCTTGTCTATAAGTGGGTACTTATGGCTTCAGAAACAACTAAATGTCACTTTAAATGTGTATAACACGAAGAAGATCCTGCCCATCATGTCTTTACAGATAAAAAGTTGTTGATTAAAATCCAAATTATATATTCAACTTTTCAGGTTGAGCTCAGAGATTTTGGAAGGCCACTCCAAAAGCATTGTGGTAACCTGCCTCAGAGATTCAACAGATGGATTTCAAGTGTGCAGGTCGTTTAGTGGCCCTACTCTCTGTAAATATTATATTGGCTTACCAGTCAAAATCATGTTGCATGGAATTCAGTGCACAGATTCTCCACTCATGGTTAAAACCACCCTAAGAAACACAGTCAACTGTCAAAATATAGAACCTGCTTTGGCAAAATATATGATACTAGAAAATTGCCACTATGCAGATAATCATCCCATTTTAGTTTGGTAACAACATGGCCTTTCCTCTGCTTCAACCCCGAGGCAATTTTATATCTGGTAATAAGCATTGAGCTCATTACCAGAGCATAGAATTCCTTTTGTTCCACTTCAAGACACCTTGTTGTTCCCTAGTGCTTCAAGTGCATCTGATTTCCTGCCCATGTGGTCGATTTCTTTTAAGTGGCTGCATAAATATGTTCTGTAATTCCTTTGAGAGCTACTTTCATTTAACATAATCATATTAAACTTATTTCTAGGAGAACCAGGGACATTCGACTAACACTGACTAATCAATCATTAAGTCAGGATTTTTTACATAACTTTGGCAAATAAAGGGTTGAGGCAAAATAGATCCGTATTTAGTTTAATTATATTTGCAGCACAAGGACCAGGATCTTTAGGTCAAGCAAAGAAATGTCAGGATCACAGAAATTAAAAAAAAAAAAAAAACAGATTAAATGAGGGGTTGATGTGGACCCAATCAAAGTGGCTGAAAGTGGCCAATCAAACAAACACGGTCCTTTGATGTAAGGCTGTCTTTCTTTGTGCCCTTGCTATTGAGATTAAGGAAAATGTGAATGCTTTCATGCCTTTGCAAATATCCTCATGTTAAGAATTAATTTTCTCTTGGCCCACGATGCAATGAATAATAAATTGGCAGAGAAGTTCCCCATCTGTGAAGATGGATAGAAAGCATGTATCCCTTGAGGAAAGCTTGAGGACCATAAAGTCTTCTTGATATTGGCAAACATAGATTCACAATAATCTGATGTCAAGACTGGACAAAGCTGCTATGACATGTGACTTGTTGATTGCTGAAATTATTCTGTTTCGAAACACTGGTCGTTCTAGTCTCCATAACATTTACATTTACCTTTTGAGCTGTAATAGACTATAGAAAATTGGGATCATAAATGTTACTTAGTGTTTTTTTTTTTTCTTCCTTTTTCATCCTGATACAAATGATCCGATTAATCATTTGTTCTCAAATACAAACTGGATTATACTGATGGTCAAAATGGATTTCACATTTTAATGTGCTTAATGGACCACTAGGTACTGGTTTGTTTTCTCACTTCTGTTTCTATTGTATGTTAACTGGGGTGGCTCTTAACGCTGTTGTTTTTATGATGGTGTGTAATTACTTCTAATTTGTCTTGAACAAGGGGGGTCTCTTGTGTTTATTGTGCTGTGCCTCTATTGGGTTGCATTTTAGAACAAGAAGTCCCCAACTACTGAGTGAAAAAGAAGAGGAGTGGATGGACAGTATTAGAGATACAGGAGTCCAAGAAGACAACATAGAAATAGCACAGTTAAATCTCTTTATACTTCTCTGCATTATTAACCAAGGTGAAGTAAAAATTACTTGTTATACGGCAATAACAGAATATCTTTGTTATGAAATTGCTTTCTGAGCACTGGCATACTGATGATTGAGATATGAAATAAAAATAGAACAATTTATTACTCAGTCTTATCTTTGGCCTACATAAGGAATCATTTTTTGAATTTACATGTTTTTAAATGTAAGAAGCTTTCCAGTATCAGCAAACTACACATTTCTTCTAGTTAGGCTACACTTCTATCATTGTAACCTCTATAGAATATATTGTTGTGTCCATTGTCATTACCATTCAATACATTATGACCACTTACAGAGGAAGTGAAAAACACTGATTATTTTTTTACAATGGCAGATATAAAATTGATATATTTTTGCCCTTCACGTTGTTGTGCTGGTAGCAGAAAAAATGAGTAAGCCTAGGGATTGATGCAACCTCGACTAGGGCTAAATTACGATGGCTAGACTGCTGGGTCATATCTCCACAACCTCAGTTCTTGTGGGATGTTCCCAGTCTGCTGTGGTAATGACCACAGCTGTCTAAGGAATGAAAGCAGATGAACCAGTGACAGGGTTAAAGGTGCCAAGGTTTATTGATGCACAGGGGGGAATGAAGACTGGCATGTGTTGTTTTGATCAGATAGGAGAGCTGTAGTATGTCAAACTGCTTAAAGTTCATATTGATTTCTGCTAAAGGGTTGTCAGAACAGTGGAAAACAGCTTATTGCACACATAATTACAAAGAAGCAGAGAGGTCATGGTGAACCTGGTGTACTGCTAAAAGTGCCTATAGGGGCAGCATTTTGTCTTTTTTTTTCTTGTAAATAAGAGGAGGATGAAATGAGGTAAGAGGTACAGCAATATCTTATGTTGTTCATGAATCTTGATGTAAATAATACCTGGAATCTAAACTTGCCTGGGCCAGTTGTCGTATGAAATGCACCCAGACAGAAGTGGCGACTGTGTGCTTAGGTCTGCTTGTGGAACTGGTTAACTAAAAGGCAACTAAAAATCCACACCAGCTGGGTCATCCTTCTCAAGTGTTCAACAATACGATGAGGAGTACTTGCATGATATTGTACATAAAGTTCTCCTGAAAAAACATTGAATACTATTGGGCATATGGATGTTATTTTAACATTCACCACTTAAACATTGTTACTGATAAAGCACCACCTCATGAAGGTGGTATTTCATGATGGTAGTGCTAGTTCTTTCACCAGGGTTTGCACCCTGTCACACTGTAAAATAAACATAAATAAATAAAAAAGTGGATGATTTAAGGTGTTGACTTGTCCTCACAGTTCTCCAGAATTCAACCTAATCAAGCATTTCTGTGATTTTCAGGAAAATGAGTCTTTGAGAGAGAGGAAAAAAGGAGTCCTAGCAAAAATTAGACAGGCCGTCATAATTTTATGGCTGATGTTTAGAGTAAAATGGCTTGACAAAGCAGCTATCTCAATTGTTGCTTGTGTGTGTTCTTATATTCTTGATAACTTGTATGGAAGTTTGCATGAATTTGATCTGCAGACAGTAGGTCCTCTGTTATGTGACTGCACTGTAGGGTGTAAACTTGACAGAGTGAAGCATCTGTGGCATCCATCAGTGCTCCTGACATGACTTTGTGTCTGTGCGGGTTTAATCATTACAGTCCCCTTCCCCCTTTCCCATCCAGCGATGACTCATCCTGTTTGACTGAGACCTTCTCTCCACCAAATTATAGAGCTTCACTACTATGTAATTCCCTCTTGCAAAAGGCGGATCAAAATGTTTTTGGCTGTGTGATATTTTTATCCACCAACCAGCCTGAGTGTTAATTATAGCAAATATTCATACATTAAATTAAAGCCCTTATGAATTGGCAGAGTGCAGTAGGCTGCAGTCTCTGACACAGCACTAATAGTTAAACCATCGCAGAGGTATTACCTTCACATGGGTGCTCTCACTGAACTTATTATCCTCAGCTGAGTACTGAAAATTGGAATATCATGCATTCAAAGGATGATAAGCATAGGGGAGCTTTGTATTTATCTCCTGCTGTAAAGAAAAAAGTACTGATGAAAATAAATCAAAGTTCTTAAGCTGAAGTGTCATTAATTATTGATTTGTTGACTGATTAAATGTAGTTGCTGATGTTATTATCCCCACCCCCTGAGATCCCAGGATAGAATGGAATGCTGTATTATGTTTTGCCTTCATAAGACAAAAAATTAAAACATGTAGTATGATGTTTAAGTTTGACAGTAATTTTTTCAACTTTTTATTGAATTATACATGAGCTGCATTGTCCCCATTTGCAGTCATTCTCTAATTACACAAAGCTAAAGCTCACTGACAATCAAAAGTAATCTTAATGTAGGGTATTTAAAATTTGAGAACCAAGCAATTACAATGTTTACAGCTGATACAGCCCCTAGCTTAGGCATCTGTGTTTAGCAATGATGAAAGTGGGACTAATGGATGAACCTACAGAAAAGTATGTTTTACAGTAAACGAGAAATGTCTTAAAATGACAAAGGACAGATCATAAATGATAACATAACAGAACGTAGAAATCTTTAAGCAGAGTTGAGGTCTGCAAGACACAGGTCTAACATAAGATAATGTGTTGAAGTTATGCTTTTTATCAGGTTAAATATTTACTGATTGACCAGTCCCTCCAAGACTTTTATTTGTGATTTTTGCACCAGCTTTTATGTAAAAGTTGTGGCAAAAGATTTGGTGGTTTAGTATTTTTTTTTATTATTATTTCTTGAAAAAGTACCAGTGTATTTTAAATGTTATCTATTACCTTTACTTAAATAATAAAGTTCTATAATTCTAAAATGACTTATTAATTGGGCAGCGAGGCTCGGTGGGTAGAGCGGTCGACTTGTAACCTGAGGGTTGCTGGTTCGATCCTGGCCTGTCGAACTCATGTCTAGGCATCCCTGAGCAAGACTCCTAACCTCAAATTGCTCCTGATGGGTCATGGTTAGCACCTTGCATGGCAGCTTCCGCCATCAGTGTGTGAATGGATGAATGTGATGTTTAATATAAAGTGCTTTGACTATCATTCCAGGTAAAGAAAAGCGCTATATAAATACAGACCATTTTTCATGTAATTGAATTAAGAGCACGGCCTTTTGTGGCTTGTTTTCCATCATAATGTTACTTTCAATACAAAGGTTTACCACCATTATGCATGACACAGGACAAGTGACATATATAGAGCTTCATGGTGATTTTGGATCACCGTGAAGCTACAGGAAAGTTTCTCTTAATTATCTTGTATTTTCTTTGGGTTGACATGTCTATACCGTATTATTGACATCTACCCTCCAATATTATCCAGGTCACATTTCTCTGGCACATTTTTGCATGTTCAAAACCAGAAGCAAGTAGGTAAGATTTATTACATTTTTATATCTGGTAATGTGGATGAGTGCCGCCAGTTGCATTAAAGTATGGTGATTGGATAAAATTGAAATGAGGTGAAAAATGTTTTCAAGAATCTTAATTCAAGGTTTTAGTCTTCTTAGTGAATGTTTCCAGTGACAAATAGTTGTCAAAACTGGGCTGTCGCCCTTCTTGTTATACACCACAGACTTCCAGTTCATGCCACCTGCAGAAGTTGTCTGATGACTCTGCAATGGTGGGGTGTATAAGTGGGGTGTATAAAAAACATTACAATTCTACCTTCCTTTAGCTTTCTGCTGTTTTCTTGTTGCAGTCAACCGTCTTAAACCAGTGCACAGACACATTAGAGTCCGAGAGGCCATGTATCGGAGAAGCACATAATACTGCATTCTCTGTATTCCATCTGAGACCTTGTTAGCACTTCAAGCTCATCCATTTTGTAAGGCAGTGATCTCACATTACCCATCAGACCAGTTGGAAGAAACATTTTTAAATTTCCACTGTTTTTTTTATGTGCCTCACTCCTGCCCTGCATCTTCTTCACTTTCTTCTCTGGGATTTGCTGTAATATTTTGCTGATTATCTTGGCTTTGATGGCTTAGTCAGTTGATCTCGCTGGTAAACAACTGTTCCGTTGCCATGGAAACTCATCATATTCTCAAAATTATTCTTGAAAAACTAACTTGACAGTTATTGTCTTGGGACAAAAAGGCAATTGTATCTAAAAAATATAAACAGTATGGTTGGGCTTATTAAAGTTTACTGCCACTATGCAGTGCATTCTGATTTTGAATATATATATATATATATATATATATTTATATGTATGTATGTACGCGCGTGTGTCTATATTCCTTCCCTGGGCTGCCTCCTTTTAATGGTGTAGAGGCCACACATTACAAACAGGTCTCTAGTAGGTGATGAACCAGATAAAATGTGGCTATGCAAACCGTATGAGGAAAAACATTAATGAATCAAAGTTTTCATTGCCCAGACATGAGTCACCGGGGCCCCACTCTGGGGCTTCTAGTGGTCGGGTCAATGCCCCTGGGGCCCGGTTGGGCTCAGTCAGAAAAGGTAACATGGCCCCCCTCCTATGGGCCCACCACCCATGGGAGGGCCATGAGGGTCAGGTGCACTGTGAGTTGGATGGTGGTTGAAGACGGGGACCCTGGCAGTCCGATCTTCGGCTGGAGAAGCTAGATCTACAGGACCACATCAGTCTAGCTCTGTGGTGTTTACACTGGCTGCCTGTCCATAAGAGGATAGACTTTAAAATTCTGTTGCTGGTTTATAAAGCTCTGAATGATTTAGGACCAAAATACATCAGTGACCTCTTGACAACAGTATGAACCTACCAGACCCCTCAGGCCATCTGGATTTTATCAGCTTCCAGAATCAAAATCAGACATGTAGAAGCTGCATTCAGCTACTATGCTTCCCATGTCTGGAACAAAATCCTAGAAAGTCTCAGATCAGCTAAAGCACTGGAAAAATCGCTGGACCGATCCACAGCCCAGTGTGAAGCGGCTTGGATAAGAATCAGTACCTCCAAAAATGAGACCATAGTCTTCAGCAGGAAAGGAGTGGATCGTCCTCTTGAGGTTGGAAATGAGATCCTGCCCCAAATTGAGGAGTTCAAGTATCTTGGGGTGTTTTTCACGAATCAGGGAAAGATGGAGCAGGAGATTGACAGGTGGATTGATGCGGGATCAGCAGTGATGCAGATGATGCATTAGTCTGTCCTAGTGAAAAAAGGAGCTGAGCCAAAAAGTGAAGCTTCCAGTTTATTGGTTGATCTACGTCTACAGCGGGTTTGAGAACCAGTCCTTCACACCTTCAACCCACACAATAGGTCTTTCTGCAACCACCACACTCTTCTCATCAGACCCCCTGCCAGCACTAAGTATCTGTGAGGAGGAGGTGTGGCGGCTCTTTCAGAGACCGAAGATAAGGAAGGCTCCAGGACCTGATGGTGTGTCCCCACCTGCCTGAGAGTCTGTGTTGAACAGCCGGTGCCCACCTTCACACAGATCTTTAACTGATCCCTGGAGATGTGTGAAGTGCCCTCATGCTTCGAAATCTCCACCATTATAACGATCCCCTAGAAGCCCTCCATCATAGGATTAAATTACTACAGGGCCATCGCCCTGATGTCTGTGGCCCTGAAATCCTTTGAGAGACTGTTGTTGAGCCACCTGAAGGGCATCACAGGCCCCCTGCTGGACCCCCCTGCAGTTTGGCAAACAGGTTGATAGACGATGCAGTTAATGTTGGACTCTTAATCCTCCACCAGAAGCTTTCCCCAGGTCGTTACCCTGGTGAACAACGATCCACGCTGATGCATTTTTGCACATAGTTGTGCTTAATTGCATATATCTGCACTACCTCAACCTTTAAATACAGTGCCAGTACTAGGTTAATGATATGTTTATATTTATATCTATATTGCCTCTATTTTCTATTTTTTAATTTTTATTTGCTTCCATTTTTAATTATTCTTTACTTTTTGTGCAGAAAATACAATGAGAGCAAATCACTAAAGTCAATTCCTTGTTTGTGCATACAGACTTTGTGAAATAAATTATTTTGATTCTGATTCTGATGTTCCTACCCTCACCCACGGTTAACAGATGTGGGTAGAAACCGAAAGAATGACTTTGTGGCAGAAATGACTTTACTCCACACAGTGGCCAGGCTCTACCTTGGAGAAGATCGTCATCCTAGGATAGCTCAGAGTAGAGTCGCTGCTCCTCCGCTTTGAGAGGAGCCAGATGAGGTTGCTCAGGCATCTGGTTAGAATGCCTTCTAGACGTCTCCCTGATGAGGTGTTCTAGGTACGTCCCACTGGAAGAAGACCCCAGGGAAGCCCCAGGACACGTAGAGGGACTACATCTTTTGGCTGGTGTGGAAACATCTCTGGATCCCCCCCAGATGAGCTGGAAGAAGTGGCCAGAGAGAGAGAAATCTGGTTTTCTCTGCTCAGACAGCTTCACCTGCAACTTTAAAACAATATTTGGACCAAAAAGCAAAATTTTTTTTTTATTTTTATTTAAATGGATTTTAGATGACTTAATCAAATATTAGACGCATACATTGATATTGTAAACTTGAGCTCTAGTAATGTCTGGAAAATGAATTTTTTGCATTTCAATTCAAAACTGTAGAAAAAGAAATAGAAAATATTCCTGGCCAAAATTAAAGAGACCTAAAATTATAGTGTCATTTTAAGTACTTTAACTAACAGCTCCAGCTATTCTCTAATTAAGAGTCTACAACATGTTACAGTACTTTTAACTTTTTACATGTTTTTATTCACACTCTTTATTAATAGGCATTAATATCAGACTGTAAGCCAGGGTGGGATCAGTCAATGGCAACTGTGCACATTTCACTTTCAGTCAGGTCATGGAGCATAAGTAAACATCTCCTGCTGCAGCTGGGACTGCTGCGTAAGGACCAAGCCTCTTGTATGTTCTTTTGGATGGGGAAGGGGCCTGCGGCAGTACCCACTACTCATTAAAAAAAAAGTAAACTAAACGTGCTTTTACATCAGTCACCAAAAGTCTCCAAACCACCAGAAAAGTTTGCTAGATTTGTTGCTAGGCGTTATTTGAGAGTTGCTAGAGGGTCGTTAAGTTGTTAGCCAAGTTCTGACATGGATAACAGTATAATTGGTGTACCAGTAACTTGTTTAATGACAAACATTCTGTGTTGACTGGAATTTAAACTGTGATTAAATACATTCATTTTATTAATACTTGGAAATGCATTGAAGTCCCATCCCTATTAAATACACAAAAATGTCCGATTCCTTTTAAAGAAGGCCTACTGCTATATAAAGAAAATGCACTAAATTTTGGTTTACAAACACTAAATCGGGTCTGTAACCTGCGGCTTTGGGGAATTCCGCAATTGCTCTTAATTTATGGCTAAAAATGCTAAAGAACTAATGTTTTTAAATAAAAATATAATAACAAATGCAGGTTTTTGAAATTTCATTTAATTTTTTTCATTTAATAATTGCATTGAATTTCCACAACATAATGACACTGAAAGTACCAGTATCTTTTTTTCTTTCTTTTGTTTTTTTTCTTAATCTTTTCTTCTTGTCATTAGGTTGGAAACTAGGGACTTTTTTTTTCTTTTTTTTTAAATGTAATTTTCCACCAATATCTACATCCCATAGAAGAACATCTATCTATGCTCTTTTTACAAAAGTTTAATGTTTTTCTTTATTTTAAACCTAAAAATAGAAATAAAAAAAAGTGGTTCTTCAAAAATTATTACAAATTTCCTATAGTAGATATTTATTAAAAATTATAAGTTGTCCTTTTTCAAAAGGTCTCGTAACATTTGCAGCTCTAAAGACGTTTTATTTAGCTGGGCTGGGGGAAAAATGGCTCTTTGGATTGGAAAAGTTGCAGACCCATTCAATAAACAAACAGCAACAGTTAAAATATTTTCTTAATATATATAAAATCAAAAGTTTATGAGAAAGAATGATGAAATTTTCAGGATGTACTAACTAAAAGGTAAAAAGTCAGCAGGATGAATTAATAGGTAGTTTCACTGTTTAGCCTAACGTCTTGCTCTTGCACTATTACCAGGAGTTAAGGGGTTAAAATTAACTTAATACAAATGGGGTATCCACAGAAAGTCCAGAATCTCAGCTAGCAGCTGAGATATGACCACCAAACACAGTTAAGACAACAAACAATTAAAAGACCAAGTACACAAAGTCAGAAAAAAATCTGTAAACACAAATTATGGCTCTTTGTGTCCACCTGATGGCATGAACATGGACAAACAACACCTCTACTGAAAGCTCACATCTCACAGATTCCACAAGTTTGACCTCGCTAAGATCAAGATTCACTGAACCAGAGGGAAAAAAAGGCCCAATTTATGATTCACATTCGTATGTCTTACCTTTGCTGTCTTGCCTCAAAATTTATATCCACCAGGATTTAAAGTTTATAGTTAAAAAAGAAAGGGGGGGGCATTTCTATTGTCTTTTAGGAGCAGTTTCCTGGCAAAAAAATTCAAAATTGTCTGCCTATTTGTATGGGTTTTTACCAATAAAGAGAAATCTTGGTTCATTATTATTCATTCTTAAGTGCCAGACAGAAAACATCTCTTCTTTTTAATAAACCTGCTCTTTTCTCCCTTTCCCCACCGCAGCAGCAGGACAAGACATGGAGGAAGAGACATGGACTGCAAGCCTCTGCATGTGGCCAGTGAGCAAGAAGTTA
>JBAFTB010000011.1:15752266-15765339 GCA_037177355.1 Melanotaenia trifasciata | reverse complement strand
ATAGATAGATAGATAGATAGATAGATAGATAGATAGATAGATAGATAGATAGATAGATAGATAGATAGATAAATAAAAGTCTGCCTTTGTTCTTCATTTGTTGAAAGGAGGTGATCCCTCAGTTCTTAAGAACTTTAGGCCTATTTCTAAATTGTGTATTTTAATAAAAAGGTTCTTGAGAAGCTTATCAGTGAGCAGCTCAAAGAGTTTTTATAAACTAACTATTCTCTCTCCACATCAATCTGGTTTTAGAAAACAACAACTGCTGCTACTAAGGATTTGAATGACATTACTGAAGCACTGGACTGCCTGAAGTATTGTGCAGCTCTTTTTATTGATTTATCTAAAGCATTTGGCAAAGTACACCATATCATCTTGACAGCAAGTCTCTGTGGAACTGGCTTATTTGTATATGCTGTGGGTTGGTTTTTTAACTACTTGTCAGTCAGAACCCAATGTGTCCAGTTTGCTGGATCTTCTTCTACTGTCCTTCCTGTGTGAAAGGGCATCCCCCAAGGCTCCATTTTGGGATCACTGTCTGTCTTAACTAATCCAATGCTATTATTTCTACGCAGATGATGCACTTATTTATTTTTTCTTCTCTTCAATATTCAGAACTATGGACCCAACTTAAACTGGTGCTAAAAACATTGAAATCCAAATATATGTTGTTTTCAAATGGCAAAGGGCAACTATCAGACCATTCCTCCAGAAGCATATTTCTGAGGTCAGACACAGATGTACGAGAAGGCCTGGCTCTCAGCCTCCACTCTAATTTATCCCAAAGGTTTTCTGTCGGGTTGAGGTCAGCTCTGTGTGGGTCAATCAAGTTCATCCACACCAAACTCACTCATCCATGTCTTTATGGGCCTTGCTTTGTGCCCTGGTGGACAGTCATGTTGGAACAGAAAAGGGCCATTCCCAAACTGTTCCCACAAAGTTGGGAGCATGGAATTGTCCAAAATCTGCTGGTATGCCGAAGCATTCAAAGTTCCTTCCACTGGAACTAAGGGGCCAAGCCTAGCTCCTGAAAAACAAACCAAAACTATAATTCCCCCTCCACCAAACTTTACACTTGGCACAATGCAGTCAGACAAGCACGGTTTCTTTTCCATCCGATCGCCAGATGGTAAAGCATGATTTGTCACTCCAGAGAACACATCTCCACTGAGTCCAGTGGCCGCATTCGCTACACCACTGCATCTGACGCTTTGCATTGCTTTTGGTGATGTATGGCTTGGATGCAGCTACTCGGCCATGGAAACCCAATCCACGAAGCTCTCTTTGCACTGTTCTTGAGCTGATCTGAAGGTGACATGAAGTTTTTTGTGCAATGAGGCTATTAACCTCTTTGAATCTGCTTGAATAATAGCAACCGGACTTCGAATTCTTGGGTCTTGGCTCTTTCAGGAAACCAAGAAATAGAAGTCCAGTTGCCTTTATTCAAGCTTGTATTAGTAATTGTTTTTCCACCTTTTATAAAGGTATTTCAGAAACTAAAATCACAAGATTTGAGTGGTTTTAGATAAAAAGAAAAAAAAAAAAACACATTCTTGCCCCCAGTGTTGTGCACGAACAAGTTCAAAAGAATACATTCATTCAACACATTTGTTTTTTCTGCCAGCAATGAACTGAACAAAACATATTCATAAATAAAGAACTTGAATGGGAACTTGTCACTGCCTACATTACCCCAGCTCTACACCTACTTCACACTACATTACCCATGATGCACTACTCATTTTAATGCAACAAACCAGGAACGCTCTGTGGCATTTTTGTGGAAATGCTGGTGCGGTCCTGCTCTAAAACAGCAAGTGCAGGTAAAAAGGCATTGCATATGCAGCATGCACATTAGAGGGCTCCTCTGATTATGATTAGTGAACAATCGCAGAATTTTTCCTTTAAGGGACAAAAAGTATCAGAAAAAGTATCGATATAGATGAAAAAGTTCCATAATCGTATCGATGGGACATATCCCCCCAGTTCTCTGATATAAGTCGGTGCTTGACCATGAAAATATGTCATGCTTTAAAATCAATATGGAGCAAAATCTCTGAGGAATGTTTCCAACACCTTGTTGAATCTGTGCCACCACAAATTAAGGTAGCTCTGAGGGCAGAAGGGGTCCAACCTGGTAGTATTAAGGTGTACCTAAAAAATGGTCAGTGAGTGTGTATAAAGTAGCTAAAGAACTTTGCAAGTTTTGTTAGTATCATGATTTATCATTAAAACTCCTTGTGTCTTTTCTTTCCTCCCTTTTATTCAGATGAGCACCAAAAGGCCTTGAAAGAAATCTCACTTTTAGATTTGCCCCAGCTATAAATCCATGTACGTGCATATCTCTCTTTTGTTAGATTTTTGTCCATTAAGACTGCCAGACTGACTGAAATACAAATGATGACTTTAAAACTTTATTTAAAAACCCATTTCATATTGCTTAAACCCTCACAGGCCCAACACAAACAGTTGCCCTGTTCAGATAACCATATGTGACCCCAAAGGTTAAAAAACAAGATTAGTTTAAATGTTGTTTCAAAGAAGTCCGATAAATGAGAAAAGGGCATGTGAGAGCTCAGGGTCTGTCATGTTTTAAGATGCAGAGTATGGTCTTATACCCAGAGGCATGCACTTTGGTTTGAGACTAAAATCAGTGTTTTCTGTCATAAGAATTTAATCGGATCCAAACCTTATGCAGTGCTGTCACAGGCAAAAGCTTTGTGTAGAATTTGGGTGTGAGGTAGAAGGGGGCGGGGTGTCAATGTGTAAGGGGGGTAACATCTGTTTCAAAGCAACCCAGGGCCCATGCCTATGTGTTTGACCTTGCATCAGCAAAGTTGGCTGAGGATCCCTACCATGGACAACACGTCGCCCTTGGCATAAACAAGAGGAAGTGATGATTAAACACAGTCCTGTTGCTTCCAGAAAAGAGCAACATTATTTGCCTGAATCCCAGAAACACTCTCCTTTGCTTGTGCTTGATGCCCACATATCCATTCACAGACGCACAAGTTAATGCTGCAGTGCTGAGCTTTACATTTCCTTGCTGGAGGCCTTAGAAGGAGCACTTCAGGAGTACAGTCGCCTGGGTTGCATGATTGCAACATGGGGTCAGCTTTCAGATACACAGCTGCTCCCCCTTACATATCCCATCTACCCCCTATCTGCATGCATTTTGACAATTATATTAATGTCCGCCATGCACACACACATGCAAGCACAAGCAAAAAAAAAAAAGTAGCACATGTGCATCCACAAGCACAAATGAATGCCGAGGAACCAAAACACACAAATGCAGACGCTCAAACAGCCCTCCGGGCTTTATTTGTATAAACAGAAGTTCTGCTGGAGCTTTGCAGCCGACCTGCTTTTCAGTGTTTGTCTGTTATTTCTTTTCTTTTCAAATTTTTTTGTGGTCTTGAACAACAGCTGTCTCACTCCTGTAGATCTCTCCTTCTGTCACTGTTTCACTGTTTCCCTCTTCATCTTTGCCTTTCTCATGTTTGTTTCCCTCCCAGCTGCTGTCCTCTTTTGCTCTTCCTTTGTCTTTTCGTCAGTTTGTCTGCTTTTTGCAACGTTTCATTACCACAGAGGGTATAAGCAAAGAATGTTAACCTCTTTTTTTTCTGTTTGTCCTCTGTCCTCATCTCTCTCTTGAATTTTACCTCAGCTAACTTGCACTTCACCCCCTCTAGTTTTCCTTCCTTTGCTATATGTCACTTCATCCCCTCGGCTTCCTCTCTTTCTCACATTTCTCCTACAACTTTCTCCTTACCTTCTATCACAAGCAAGAACAGCCTAACATTTTGCATCCCTGCAGCATTAGGCAGAGAAAGACGAGGAGGATGGGAGGGGAGTATTTTCAGGAGGAGAGCAGGAGCTGGCACTGATGTTGGTATCTGACTGGCGCAGAGAGCATCCAGCTAAGTGGAATCAGATACATCTTGCACTTCTCCAGTGCACTGCAGTGCCTGAACCCTCAGGGTCACAGAAAAACTGCTCCCACCATCCACCCGATAGCTATAAATCACTTTAGACTTTTATCAACATTGAATATAGAAAAAAAATGTTTGTATGTTAATTAATAACGACTCATTTAACAGCTCAACAAACAATGAGAAGCTATTTCATACATATGGTCAAGTGGGCATGACAGATCCAATTGTGTCTTAAATAATTTATTAACTGAAAGATACTCTGACAAGAGGAAACAAATTCAATCAAAATCTGCGCAGTTTTATTTATTTATTTTTTCTATTTATTTTGTTTGGATCGGCTTTGTTTTGTACTGGACAGTTTAACAAATATGTTAACATTTTTACCCACTCTGCCCTTACCAACTAAATGACAGTATTAAACAACTCGAAGCCAATGCTCTGCAGACATCATTTTAATGGCCTTTTATCACCAAAACCATCATATCAAAACAGGTTTTCTAAAAGTGGAGACACCTTGGAAACATTACTAGTCATAAAATATTCTGGGGGGGAGATAAAGAATTTTAGTAGTGTTTTTTTTAACCACATGAAGGGATAGCATTAACCTGTATAATGCAAGCTGTGCCAAACCATAGTCCCTAATGGGAAACAGTTTACTACTTTTGACTGGACTGTGGACATCAGCCACACAGTGGGACTGAAATCAAGCTGTCAGCTGTTTTGCAGATGGTAAACTTGATCAGTCTCATCTCTTACAGTTGGTTAACTGACAACGTTTGTTCACTTTTCTATCTCTGCTTGCAGTAAAAGCCTTTAAAATTAGTGTATGCCCATGTTCTCACTAATAAATGCATCTACTGCAAAATTATTTCACATTGGACTAAACACTATTTAAAATTTTCCAATTGTAATAAAGTCAAATGTTTATGGATGTTAATGTGTTTTTTGACCATCTTTGCTATTTTATAGCACTTGAAAATTGGCTTTACTTTTGACAGCAAGTGACAAAACCCATAATTCTTATACAAAATCAAACAGAGTTAAGAGTTTCACCGCTGTCATCACAGTAAGAAATGCTTACTGTATAAACACAACAATCAGAATCAGAATCAGAAATACTTTATTAATACTTTAATGTAGGTGTTTGTGTTCCATAAATGTATTGTGACTACCTCAGCCTCCTGCTTAGACCCACACGCTGTTCTTGTACCACATATACACAATAACAAGGCGCAATGAAAGCATAGCAGTGATGCCTTGAAGAGGTTGTATAGATGGTAGACTTGCTTTAAAGGGCCTTTCAACCCTTTGACTAAATTTCAAAAGTAGTGTTTGCAGCCTACAAACTTATAGCAAAATAGTGCTGCACTTGCTTTATTAAAGCTATAATAGAAGGTCATAAATGAGTCAGTAAATGCTCAACTTCCTATCTACTGTTCCATTCCACTTTCCAACTGTCTGTTGCCTTTCACACTTTTATTCATTTTCTTGTCTCTCCCCCTTCTTCTCTTGCTTTCTCTCCTTTTCTCTACACTAATCTCCCATTACCAGAGATGCCATGTTAGGGACAAGTGTTCTCAGGTAGCAGAGGTGTGTTCTCTCCATCTGCTAAATGTATGACCTGTCTTTGAAACACATACATCCAAATCTATTCTTTCTTACCCTTCCCATCATACGGTTTTAATGACACTCATAAAGCTATACATTTACAGAGCAGCCGATGGTCGGTGAGCTCTGTTTTCTTGCTGTGTTTATCTGACTTATGGGAAGGGAGGAAAAAAAACATGGGAATTTATTGAAGCACAACGTGGCCCCCTGGTGACAGCTAGCAATAGTGCAGATGCTCTGCAGAGTCTCCATTACCCTGCTGCCCATGTCTGTGCTTTCATTCTGCTCACACAGTGTCTGGGCTTTCACTGTCAAGTCTGCAGCTGATTTAAGAAAGATACTGAAGTTCAGTCCAACGGCTGCAGAATTCTATTTGGAGCGGCAGATGGTTTACCATGACAGTGAGCCAAATTTCACAGTGGCTAAAAACATTTTCTGTGTTTATGGTGTTAATAGTTTCGGTTCAAATCATTACCTTGTCATTTTATGTGGCTCAGCAGAGGCAGCATGCTGCCAAAGTCACCTCCTGATTCTCACAATCAAATAAATAAAGGACTATTACACAGATTACAAAAGGAATAAAACTTTTTTCTTACTCATTTCTAGTGATAGCCGCGACAGTAATCTTTTATACTTCTGTCTCAGACCTTTAACTCCTTTGCCAGTCAAACCAATGTCTTTTTGAGACCACACTGAGATACAACACTGCTTGGAGCTAAGATATCAAAATGTTTCATGGTATGTTATCATGTTGCAAACATGCTAATGTTTAGCCAGTTCATTAATTCTGCTGTCATCATATTTCTAAAAAAAAAAAAAATGCTACAGCATATTAAAAGACTACTGAGCGAGATCATAGATAAGCCATCCAACTCTAAAGATTATCTTGTAGAACACGCAAATATCAATCATCTAAATAGTCATATGTCTGCATTCTAACATTTACCATTTAGCCATTTACTATGTTTCCTGTTCTTTATTTCCAAACATATCCTCTAGTCAGAACAAGTAAATAGGCTAGTCGGCAACATCTTTAGATGTGAACCGTCGTGGTTTCCATTTACTGCTGCCCCCTACAGGTAACAGGAGGAAAATATGGCTTGTGTGAGGTTTTCGCTGTTCTTTTTCCTTTTTTTTATTGTAGATTTCCAAAGATAAAATCATATGAAGATAATGCCAGTATGCCAGAAACAACATGGGTATGCAATACAATGCAAAATATTCAGTCAGACAACTCATATGTGAGTGTTTATAAATCTTTAATAGAGACTATGATTGAAGTTTTGTCTCTAGGCTCTGATCCCATCCCTCTCTGCATGTTTTCTCAGTTTGGTATTAGAGTGATGAATGAAATTCTGCCCTGGAGCCCAAAGGTGAACACTGGGGTAATAGAGAGGCTGACAAAAAGCAGTCATATATGAAAGCAGATATATGTGTGTGTGATAACTGTGAAACAGGGTGCAAGGCACATCACGATATTATCGCCGCTCAAACTGACTACCTGAAATAGCCAAAGCTGGTTCTCAGGTCTCTGTGGGCCACCAGCAAAATTTCACAGGGGGTCCCTCCAACCAGCATTCATTGCCCACTAATTATGATAATGTATACTACACTAACATTATATTAATATCTTTAAAGGTATTGTTGTTGCAGCAGTAAATTTTGGAATTTAATGCTAATTTAATTTAATACAGCACTTACATAAGTAGTTTTCAGAAGCATCTACTGGACATAGAAAATAAAATATAAAAACCATTTGCACACAATAACGTTCATCTATGAACTTTAGTAGTACACATCAGATTTCCTGCCTATGAATTTTATAATTTAACATTTTTAGCCTTCAAGTTAAGCTTAACTAGACAGCTTTAATTTTGATACTATCAAAGTTATCATTTGTTATTTTCAGCCTCGTGACACCCAGGTAGTCATCACGATGACAGACTGAGCTCTGAACTTAATTACCTTCTGGATAATCTGCACTACTTACCACTTTCTTGGTCTCTTCTTTACGCTTCCTTACTTATCTATCTTATATTTGTCACTGCCAGATAGAAAACTTCCCATTTTTCTAAACTCTCTCCTGTTTACACAAGACGCAGCTACTGGCAGTAAGACTAAGAGGTGGAGGTGGGGCACCTTTAGAGAGTTCTGTAGTGGTCGGTCACTGTCATTGCAAACTCTCCACATTGTCACTGCTTTATCTTAATCCAAAGTTTGTTGGCCCTCAGAGGCCCCCTTCTGGCTTAGGACCCCAAGCATTTGTCTGGTTTGCCTGTTGGGAGCAGTACTTCTGGAAATAGCTCTTGAGCATCATTCAGTTGTTGCCTGTATGATGAATTTACATCTGGCTTTTCAATACAAACCTTCTTCACCTGTGGCTTAATGTCAACAGCTTACTCCAACATATTATGGTAGTTTTGGCTGGAGCACAGAAAGCTTGGAACAAACTGATTATGTATTTTTTGTTGAATCATTTGAATCCAGCACCTGAAAAAGGGGTAGGCTTAGCTTAATTTTAGCATACTTCCCATCACACTTAGTTTTTGTTTCTGTGTTAGACACACCAGGGATGTTAACTTGTGTGTAGGCGTATTAATATCAAAGTCGACCAGAGAAGACTGCTTGAAAGCATTTACAGAGGGTTCACAACAAGACACAAAT
Source organism: Melanotaenia trifasciata (assembly GCA_037177355.1). Lineage (NCBI taxonomy): Eukaryota > Metazoa > Chordata > Actinopteri > Atheriniformes > Melanotaeniidae > Melanotaenia > Melanotaenia trifasciata. The sequence continues at coordinate 15,757,129 of JBAFTB010000011.1, read as the reverse complement.
CTTAAGAATAATAAGGCTAGATTTGACGTTGCAAAAATACATCTAAAAGTGCCAGCATAGTTCTTGAGCAGTATTCTTTGGCCAGATGAAACCAAGATCAACCTTTATTGGAATGATGGAAAGAAAAATGTATGGCAAAAGGCTGGAACAGCTTATGATCGACATTATCTGTAAAACATGGTGAAGGGCTGCCAGTGGCACTGGGTCATTTCTTGATGATGTCACACATGATGGAAGCGGCTGAATGAATGCTGAGATGTTCAGAGACATCGTGTCTGCTCAAGCCAAATGCAGCCAAATTGATCGGGCGGTGTTTTATAATACAGATGAACAATGACCCAAAACACACAGCAAAAGCAAACCAGGACTTTATAAAAGCAAAGAAGTGGGATATTCTCCAATGGCCAAGTCAGTCACCTGATCTCTACCCCATCGAGCACACATTTCACTTGTTAAAGACTAAACTACAGACAGAAAGACACTCAAACAGCAACTGAAAGCTGCTGCAGTAAAGGCCTGGCAGAGCTTTAAAATGGAAAAAAAAAAACACCATATGATCATTTTCATGAGTTCAAAACTTCTGTCAGTCATTGCCTACGAAGGGGTTTCAACTAAGTATTAGAATTGAGCATTTTATTTGCAGTTATACTAATTTGTCCAGTTACTTTTAAGCCACTGACAGGAGGGAATTATGTCCCCTACATTTTATGCAATGTTTTTTGTTCAACCCATTGAATTAAAGCAAAGCCTGCACTTCAACTGCATCTGACATGTTTCTTAAAAAAAATATATTGTGGTAATGTACAGAACTTCAAAATTGAAAAACTTTTTCTCCAAATATTTATGGTCCTAACTGTATCTTTTGGTTGATATTACAGTTTCTTATTTTCTTCCTTTTTCTTAGATGACAGCCATCAATTTGACTGTTAGCACCAGTTTTTCTTTTGCTACTTAAAGTGTTTTGCAAACACCCACAAGCCCAGCTGCAGTTCTGCTTTCTTGGACTGCACTCTGTTTATTGAGTTATTCAGCTTCTTTTCTGGCTGGTCACAGCACAGCCAAACCTTTCAACAGTGAGTTGAAAACGTAAATTTTTATGGGCTTTATCTCTTTCAGCATGAATTTGGTTGTTGTTGTTGTTAGCTGGAGTCGGGCCTTCCCAGCTCGAGTTGACTGTTAGCCAATTTTCAGCTCTGAGGAGTCTGCACTGTTAGATTTCTCATACTACTGGATTGTACATTTGCCCATTTGCAACAAAAGAAATCAGCCAAATGCACCAGTCTGCTGGCAGTTACATAGATGGAAGGATAGAAACCTTTCAGGGCTGATTATAATTTCAACTTGTGCCACCATCCACTCTACAAGCTAATTAACTATTTAAGTATAACCTATGACCAAATATGGTTTGCATTTTCAAGCAGAAATCTCTCAAATTTAACCTCAATCTTATTTTGCTCATGATCCAAATATCAAAGTGATTTATCAGTGAGTTAGTTTTTAATCTTAGATTTCTGCATTGAAAACGATTGTTTGTGTTTAAAGGTTGCATTCATACAACTGAATGTAGGGACAGAATGTAAAATTTATATGTCGCTAAACAGGACTGATAGGACAAGAATTAGGTGTCTTACAGCTTGTTGACATTGTGTGGTACCATCCCATTATGACTTTAAATTAAATCTATATAAGCCTATTATTCAGCCAAAGTCGAATTTGAATACAGCTAAACCTTGAACAACCAAATAAATTCCAGATTGCATTTTTTAACCGCAGCGGCATAATGAAAACAATTCCTCACAAAGGCAGCAGGCAGACATGTTGACACTGCCTCCGTGAGTTGTTTTCCTTCTTCCTTGGATGCTGAAGTTGGATAGCAGGTTTTCTGTCAACATGAAGAAATGTGATCTCCAGTGGGAGAGAGATGCAAGAGTTACGGACATATCATTAGACAGATATCTTCCAGCATTAACAAAGAGGTACATGTAAGAATTCTTGTGCCTAATTCACAATGCAAGAGTGGAACTAGAAATAGTTTTATGCCACTATAAGAAGATAACTGTGATCCTGTTTTGCCACCTCTGATCCCTAATAAGCTCTCTATGGGTGTAACAGCATCTGCCAGTGAGAGTAGCATCACCAATATGATCTATCACTGAACAGTGGGAGATGAGGCACAGGTTAATTAAAAATAAAAATAAATGATAATAATTCATATAGTATATAAACATTCATATATATATATTTTCAAAACATTGTTTCATTTGGTATCTAATTACTAAAATAAATATTCTGTTTTTATTCTCTTGAAATGAGCCATTTATATAAATACTTGCCGTTGGTCCACATATATGTAACTCTTCTCTGTGTGAAGTGAGAACCTTCAGATATTTTAAACAGTAGTACCAGCTTTGTATGATGCTAGAGCTTGCTTTGGGTAAGTAATGCTTTAAAATGTGCCAAAAGTGGCAACTGTAGTGCAGTTATCGCTGCACCTACAGTAAGACCACTGGATCCACTCACGATGAAAACATGTTTATGTCTGGAAGAAATTTGGCCACTGACAGCCACCATCCAACCACAACTTTGCTTGACAATTGAATCAATTTCTTTGCCCATATTTACAACTAAATATCAGTAATTCTTACACGCTTCACCTTTCAGTTTTATAGTTAGGTACTTTCATTAATTGGAAGCAATTTATTACGTTCTGTTTCTGCAGCCTGTTTCTCTGGAAATCTCCACAAATCCCAGCTGAAGTGTTTACTCTTAATAACTTACTTGAAAAAGGATGGTTTTTGAACACCTCTAGTTTGGGCTGACAATTTTATGCTTTATGTTCTGCTTCAATTACAAAAATTACAAGCCAAAAGTGAAATAGAAATATACCAATCATTTATAAAAAATAAACAAATAAAAAAAATAGTTAATAGCCACTGTGGGATTCAAATAGTATTGCAGTACAGCAAAGAAAGCCACTCATACACCACCAACCAAGAAACTACCACCCACCAGCTACCCACTTTCACACCCACATACACACCACACTTCATCCTCCTGCAACCTTCACAGCCTCCTTGCAAGCTGTTCATATCCCTGTCTTTGCTTTTTCTTTTTTCTTTTTCTGGAACACTGAGGGACTCTGTGGCGCAAGGTAGTTTCTGCATCGTCTTGTGTGTTACAGTCTCACACACGACCACACACATGACCACACACACACACACACAGTCAGAGGCTTTGTGAAGTGAAGCATTTTAACAGAAGGAGATAATATACACGCAAGCACATTTGTGTTTTTTGTGGACTGGGAATCTCCAAAAATGCTCAGATGGTTAAAAAAAATAAATAGTCATGACAAGCACCAAGCTGTGCTCTTCTTCTTTTTGTACGTTGAAGTTTAGGCGTAGAAATGCAGTCTTAAATACCAGCATTGGAGGGGAAGATTTTATCCAATTAACATGTAAATATGTATATATTTCAATAATAATTTATGGTAAAACTAAACAAAGTCCTCCCTCACAAACACTGGGTTACGTAAACCAGCTGTTTCCTGTTCCAGGACGTTTTCTTTTAATTGGAAGTAAATTATACTTTTAGAAAGAACATTTTAAAGCAGGACTTGAAATAAGGCCAAAACTCATTATGGGTGAATTTGACATGTTTCTCCCAATGTTGCCAGGAGCAGATGGGAGATTTGAAGCATAGGGGGAGCAGAGCCCAGTCATGGTTAGAAATTTGCAGGGCAAAGCATTGAAACATTTTACAGTTAGGCTGATCCTTTAGCATGTTGAACTTTAACATATGGATGGGCATAGTGAGGACAGATTGGCTAACACTGCTCTACTAGGGATCTGCCAACCATTTATGAAGTATAAAAATAATCAATATGCATGGCTTGGAAAAAGATTTTCAAAAAGAAAAAATACACTTTTTTCTGTGTGACAGCCTTGTCCAGTAGCTTTTCTTTGCAGTGTCTACTTAGTGCTATCCTTGACTGAGTCATGGCTTCATTCAGTTTTTTATTTGATTGAAAGAGAAACTGCTTGGATTGTCTTTTTAGTGGGTCCTTCTGGCTTTTTTAGCACTTTGACACCATTGATTCACAATGAGGCAGTTCTCTTCCTATGTTACTGAGGCATATAATTTGTAACAGAAGCAACTCTTTCATAGTCTGTATGAATTTACAAGTGATTACAAAATATCACAAAAACAGCTGTTTCAGCTTCTGGATCTTCAAATGTTCAGAACAACTGGGAAGCTAAACATAGGGATTTCCCTGAAATATGGGAAAAGATATTAGCAGTTATCTTAAAGTTAGTGCAAAGCTAATATACATATTAGCTTGAAAAGATGAAATATGCTATAAATAGGCAAACTACAGTGCACAGCCTCAGGCATGCTAACCATGCCATCTAGCTGTATACTGTATCTGACCACTGCCTAGCTAACTGTTCAGCTTCATGACAGAGTTGCATATTTCCTGGCAAAAATTATGCAGTCACATCCAGTGGGCAAAGTGTAAAAAGAAGAGTAGGATCAATTTGGTAAGGAACAAAGTTCAAATGCAGTACAACAATTAGTGACGAGGTAACACACCAGTTCACACTTTAGCAACGCAAAATATATGAGATATATGAGATTTAAAAGGAAGTGGGTAAACACTTAAATGATCATATCACTCTTAGCTAGGTTTGCTAATTTCCTCTGAGTAAAATAAGGGACCTTTTTTTTTTGCATTTTCAGAAAGACCAATACAAAAAAAAAAAAAAAAAAAAAAAAAAAAAACTACCCAAAACAAACCCAAAAAGGGACAGCCCCAAATTTTTCCCCCAACCACAAAATCTACCTGGAACCCCTGATCAAGCC
>JBAFTB010000011.1:15733627-15751112 GCA_037177355.1 Melanotaenia trifasciata | reverse complement strand
GAAGCGGCTGGGATGAGAATCAGCACCTCCAAGTCCGAGACCATGGTCCTCAGCTGGAAAAGGGTGGAGTGCTCTCTTTGGGTCTACAATAGGGTCCTGCCCCAAGTGGAAGAGTTCACGTATCTCGGGGTCTTGTTCACGAGTGAGGGAAGGATGGAGCGGGAGATCAACAGGCAGATCGGTGCAGCATCTGCAGTGATGCGGACTCTGCATCGGTCTGTCGTGGTGAAGAAGAAGCTGAGCAAAAAGGCTAAGCTCTTGATTTACCGGTTGATCTACATTCCTAACCTCACCTATGGTCATGAGCTGTGGGTAGTGACCGAAATAACAAGATCGCGAATACAAGCGGCCAAAATGAGTTTTCTCCGCAGGGCGGCCAGGCTCTCCCTTAGAGATAGGGTGAGAAGCTCGGTGATCTGGGAGCGGCTCAGAGTAGAGATGCTGCTCTTCCACATCGAGAGGAGCCAGATGAGGTGGCTCGGGCATCTGGTTAGGATGCCTCCTGGACACATCCCTGGTGAGGTGTTCCGTGCACGTCCCACCGGAAAGAGGCCCCGGGGGAAGACCCAGGACACGCTGGACGGACTGCATCGCTCAGCTGGCCTGGGAACGCCCTGGGATTCCTCCGGATGAGCTGGTGAATGTGGCTGGGGAGAGGGAAGTCTGGGTTTCCCTGCTTAGGCAGCTGCCCACGCAACCCGACTCCAGATAAGCGGCAGATAATAGATGGATGGATGGATAAGGGATGTCTTGCCTACTACGGGACAGTTGGCAATCCTATACATATCTCATCCTTAAGTGGTGAAAATGGTGGCATCACAACTCTCCTCATATTACAACCATACCCTTAATTGACAGTTGATGTTCTTAAACTATTTACGATTGGATTTACTTTGCAATTGTGATTGCTGTACCCAGAAAGTAATAGCTAAAATGATTCACCTCTTTGAGTGACCTTTGTAAGTTTTTGTCTTCCACATTCCATGAGAGTAATAACAATTTCTAATGCTGGCTAAATTCATTGAACATATTTCACCAACTCCTTGCACAATTTCAAGTGCATACTGTAATCCCAGCAACAGAGTTGGTATACTGGTTAGTGTTTTTAAAAGGCATCTAGTGACTTTGCAGCTGCTGTCCATCTACAACACCACTCTGTACTATGGGAACAAACCTGTCAGGGAAGCCTTTGCCAATGCCATCAGAAGCTGCAGAACAACACTATGCTGAGCATAAGGAGGAGAGGAATTTCATTTCACGGCTGTCATACCTGGACACACAATGTTGGCTCGGACTTCAGCCTGTTCCCTCTCATTCACCTCAGAAGTCCCATAACACTGGCAGAGCCTCTCTTTGCACCTATTAGGTAGAGGGATTTGTTAATTTCCCAGTAACTTTACATGTTGAAGTGACATTTGGCAAGAATCTGAGCCATCCATTGCCTCAGTGTTGGACTGTACAGAAAAAGGGCTTTATATACTATGTAGAGAGTGCAAATATAACAAGTACTGCATGAGGGTGTAAAAGAGAAAAAAATAACACAATGTAAAGCACTTTGTAGCGCCTAAACAACGTTAAAGGTGGATGCCACAGATGGAGGCCATTTATCATTTATCGTTGTTATGTTTGTTTTATTCTCGCTACCATTGCAGTAAAGGGTTGACCATATGCAGTTTATTTCCCCAACAGCCTTATTCTAGAGCGTTATTACTACATAAAGCCATTATTCCCATATTCATTGTGAAACTGTTGATTTGTACTTTAAAATACATCATGAAACTGGTCAAATTAAAAATACATTTTAAGAAATAAATGAAAAAATAAAAAATGAATACATAAGGACATTTTTTTTTGGCAGCCACTATGTCCCTGAACTATTAAAGAGAATTGATCACTGGCAAGAAGTATAAAAATTCTATAATATCAGAAAAATGAGACTAATACACTGCAGTGAGTCTTTAAATATACTTCTTCAGTTCTTCTCATCTCTTCTTTTTTGAAGCTTGAGTATTCTGAGTCTAAATACCAGCAGGCTTTTTAATAATGTAGCTGTCATTCTGAAATGAGTTCATTATGCACTGTTATCATGTTAGATGTGCTAGAAAAACCAGTGGCTGCGACTTAACTTCTCACTTGGCGTGAGAGGCTCAGATTTATATTGCCAGAATTCAATACCGTCATTTAGTGCTTTGCTCCTTCTCTTGGTTCGGCTAATCCTTTTTACTCCCACACTGACGACTGGAAAGGGAGACACAGAAAGAGACTGAATGACATAGAAACAGGATGAGAGTGTGTGAGGGAGGTGAGAAAGAGAAATTAAGTCTGAAGCTGTGAGGGAGGACAGAGGTGAGGTTATAGGAGGGGAGTGCACTAGCAAATGGTAGAAAGTGGTCATCAGGACAGAAGGAAAGAGGTGGTTGAGAATGGAGGACAAAGGAAACCTGAGAGGAATTGACAGATAAAGGTTTAAAATGTTGGGGATAGTCTGTTTTCACTACAGCTGGCAAGTCAATTTTATCCTCGGTGGGAATTCAGCAGGAAAGCACAGCCACAATGGTGCTTTTACCAAATGCCAAACTATCACCTATTGTAGGAACAAACAAACAATTTAAAGAAAAGAATCCATACATTCTTTGCACAGACTGATCAAAATACATTTTTAAAGAATGTTTTAAGATGAACAGCTGACACTAGCTGTGCTTGCATGGAGAACTTGTGATCCAGTTAATATAAATGTGCCATGTAAACACCTCAGCTGATCCTGTCGGCTTTGATCTGGAAGAATTTTCAATTGGATCAAGAGGGATGTTTAAACCTTCTCACGATCAGAGGAGAAGGAAAAAAAAACATGTATACACTTTTTTGGATCATATACGTGGTGGATGTGGTTGCTTAAACTGCAAGGTCGTTAGGTAACGTCATGAGTTTCAGGTAAGACTTGAAAAATGGCGTCAATAAAACAGAATGGGACTGTGGCAAATGCAGCATTAATGTTAGAAACTTAAAGGGTTAGGTATTATTGAGCATTCTGACAGTTGAAATGTTCATAATAATAATAAAAAAAACTTCTTCCTAATTAGTACTAATGTTAAAAGTATTACAATTTTATTAAATCTTTCCATCATGTAAACACACAACAGATCAGATCAATTTATGGTCCATGTCAGCTGGAATCTCTGATTTGACTGATTTCAAATGGAACATTTGTCCATGTAAACGTAGCTACTGACATCAAAGTGAGTGTAAAATACTTGCAACAACATAATTAATATCCAATTATTTAATAATGGTGTCTGGTAAAGTACCACTCCCACAGGAGCAGAGAGGAAACATTATTCATGAGAATCCTCAAATTGTTCCTTAACAAAGTAATAAAATTCTTGAAGGAGGTTAGAAAGGGGTTTGGACACCATGTGGCCTTTTCAATCATTCATACATTCACAACAAATATACAGGACCAACATGTTTGAAAAGGTGTTTTCTAGTGGGTCACATTCAGTTGATAACACAATAACACTTTGCAAAACACATCTTCCTATTCCTGGTTGTTTCACTGACTGATTGATTGAGAAAATAATGAAAATAATGTAAAGAAATATCAAAACAAAAATAGAAATTAATAAAAAAAAAAGAAAACACAAAGTTTTAAAAGGAATGGGTTGAAGCATAAGCTTGTCTAATTCCACCCCAGTAAATTACAACAATTTTCATTTCATTATACCATAATCACATTCAATATTAATAACTACTAGGTATTACATAACTTTATAATAAAACAATAGTGAATAAAAATAATACTCATAGAGTTCATGGTTTGAGATAAAATACATTCTTTTTACAATGCAACATTAAGCAGTAAGCTGAGATGCCTCTATGTCCTGCTATTTTGCTCTTTCAAGTATCGGTTCAATAGTAATTGGCTGATATGATTTAATACTTGATCTGAAAAATACCTTGTATTTTAAACATTTGAACTTGCAGTCAAATACAATGAATGAGCTTCAAAGAAGTAAAACTCCACAGCGTTTTAATCACTGAAGAACTCCATCCATCCACACAAAAGACAACAGTTAAAATGATCTGCCTAGTGGTGACTAGGTATTATTCAGAACTACAATCAGCAGGGTGTGAATATGTAATGGATGTTAACAACAGAATAATTGTGTACCTGCAGCTACCATCAAATCCCACCAGATTGGTATCTGGGGATACAGTTGGAATTACACGGGGGTTTTTAGGGAGTCTTATTTTTGTTGTGCAAAAGTCTGACAAATGGATATGGTCACTTTACCAGAGATGCTACCTTGTCCAGGTACTCTTGGTTAGCCTTTTTGTGCAAGCTTTTTTAATTGCCTTTCAGATTTGTGGGGTTTTCCCCCTTCCACATATCGTATCACCTGATTCTTCTATAAGGCCTTTACTTTTATCTTTGAGATGGTCATTATGAAATAAATCCCAAGTAGGACTCTGCCACTGTCTCCCAAATTTCTCCATAACCATTATGCTGGATGGCACGGGCGGACATACTGTTGACACGTGACATCACGGACCTTCAAGTGCCATACGATGCAGACACCTGGCGTAAATCAGGCAGAGTGAAGTAAATAAATTTTATATCAACCACTAAGGGTTATGTATGAAATAAATTAAGAATGAGAACAAAGGACATTTTTACTTTCGTTTTAGTTTGTTTTAGTCCATTTTGTAAACGCACAATACAGTTTCAGTTAGTTATCGTTTTACTTTTTAAACTTTTGTTTTAATTTTTATTTCAGTTTACAAGATTTTTTTTTTTTTATTCTAGTTTTTGTTATTTCGTTCATTTTCACTAATTATTATGACCTTGCTTTCCATGACTCACTAGAGTTCATTTGGCCAATATCAAGAAAGACCAGGGCATGGTGGAAGCTGCTACTCTGTGGACCCTTCATACAGTGATTCCACATATTCTACTGTGAGGTATTGTGCTTGGTGTTAGAAGTTAAAACTGCTTGACTGAAGTTCTAATAATGACAATGGCTAAATGTTACTTAGTACAGGTTTGAGGAGTTACAAAAATCTATGGCTAAATGTGTTTCATCATTAATGATGATTCCTGTCATGTCACATTAATGTTTTCCTGTCTACCTGGCAGAAAAGAATGAATTACAACCATGAATTGTGTCCCAACTGCATATTGTTTGGACTGGTGAGACTTGATTGTCTAAAAACATCTTCATGTATTTTTAAGATTGTTAATTAATGTCCATCAGTCACACCATTGTTGTGTTTATAGCTGATTGTTAATTAGTGTCTTCATCCTATACTGGTGCAACAATTGTACAAATAACTGATCATTTAACCAAAGTAAAAATGGCCCAGTAAAGAATTTTTCAGGCAAAAAAAAAAAAAAAAAAAAAGACACGATGTTGCGTGTTCTTGTTTGAAGTTCACATGTATGCATTAGACAGACAGTTAAGGCCTTGGGAACGATGCAATTTCTCTAAAAATAGAACAGGATGAAAATTGACTGATTCATCACATTGGCAGGATTACTAAAATCAGCTTCCTATTTTCATATTTTTCTGCAGTCAGAGAAAAAGAAAGACAAAAGGCATTTTCTGAGCATATAAGGTTAGGCCAGGGATAATAGAAAACTGCTCATGAAAGCAAAGAAAATGAATAGAAAGAGAAAAAATAAAAGCTGATTCTGGCTCTGAGCCATTACAATAGTGTAGAGGCAGAAAAGGAGAGAGAGAATGTAGGGTGCGAGAGTGAGTGGGCTTGATTAAAGATTATCTGGGACCTGAAATGGGCGCTTCCAGGAAGGATGGGGTAAAGAATGGCGTGCCATCTTGAAATTAACAACTCCATCTGATGTGGTCTATATTTGGCAACCACATAGTGGGTGGAATTGAATCCCATGTCCGTCTTATCTTCCGCTCGTGCAGCTAGCAGCACATGGCCAGTGTTCCAACCTGCGTCTCTGGCAAACAAGGAAGCAACCTCCCCTCCTGCCAGCTTCACGCCTGACTGACCCCTTCTTGCTGCTTCATTTTGTAGCCTAATAAATAATGAAGGTTTGATTTCTCAGAGGGGTGTCTGCACACGCTGCACCTGGGTACCCTGCATGTCTGCTGGCAATCATTAAAAGAGTCGGCCAACTGTAAATTCAAAGAACCATGACCACTTTCTGTGACCTGCTGCATCATGTTTAGAGGAGAGAAGCTTTTTGACTTAGCAGAGTTTGTCATGGGACTGTACAGACTGCCAAGCTGAAGTTCTTCATGGCGAGGTTTAATTGTCAGTTGCCTACCAAAACCTAAACATTGCTGATTTACACAAAGCATTAGACTGTTTTACCCCATTTCCACCAGGCTGGTTCCAGTGCTGGTCTGGACTCAGAGCCTGACCAGTTCTTTTGCTTTTCACTGCTTAAACACTGGCTCCTGGCTGTCAAAACTGATTTTTAACAAGCACCAGCTCTTTGCTGTGCCAGAGCTAAGGACCGCTACATGTTGGTTGCATCAATGGTCGAGGGTGGAGTTACCTAGCCAACAGAAAAGTGTTGAAACACTGAAATATCATCTTCAAACCAGAGAAGCCATGGATTGTAAAAAAGTTGGTCTAATGAGGACCAATCAAACAACCAATGTATATATATATATATATATATATATATATACACATAAATTGCATTTATTGATATTGCACTGTATTAAGTACTCAGTTAAAACCAAATTAAATTTAATTACTCAATTAACCTTAACCCAAAGTTTTTTATAATCAAAAGCCAGAGTAAACTGCTTGCAACGTAGGTTTATCTTTATTGATCAAATCATACAATTTATGTAAACAAGAAATTAAATGCCAGACAGTTATTGTTCCTTACAGCTAAAATACTCTATTAAAACTGTCCTGATATCAGTCCCTTCAACATTGTAATGGTCAGGTATTTCTTGATCTGGGGGCTTATGGTGGTCATGGATTTCTGGGAGCTTAAAGTTGTTGCCATGCTCCTCACAAATATTGTGGAGTAGCTACACAGCAGGTCAGCACCATTTTCTTGCTCTGTTTCAGTTTACAGTCATTTATTTTCAGAAGGGACCAACATCGTCCTTTTAAGTGCATGAAAGCCATTTCCACATCTTACCATGAACGGCTCATCCGATAGTTGTAGGTTTGTTGTTCATAGTGGAGTCCATCTGTGTCCGAAAAGGGGTTCATCAGCCACTTGTGGTAACGCCCAACCTTACAGCCAGATACTGTGACCTTGTTTTGCTCCAGTGACTGGTAAATATAAGTACAGCTATTGCTAAGTTAGGGTACACGTAATGGCGACGCCTAATAAAGATAAAAACCATTGTAAACTGACTTTGAATAATGACCTTTCTTCTTAAACATAGTGGCCGTTCTCTGCCCTTCACAACCAAATGTTGATGGACAACCATGAACAAATGACTTATACCTCTGTGGATGTCTAGGCAAGTTTGGAAGAACAAGAGCAGTGGGCACAATAAACCTCCATGTTAACAATCTCTAGCTGAGCACTTCCTCCTTTCTTCTTGTCTAATCAGGCATATTCAGTTGTGTAATGTTTTAGATGACGTAATGATGCAGCACTGACTTTGCTCCATGTCTGTGGAAAACAGAACAGGTTCTTTGGAAGCACCACGGTTGATCCACCTAAGCACTGGCACCAGCATTGAACCAGCACTGGATTCTCTTTGGTTGAAAAGGAGTATGTGTTACCCAGGGGTTAAAGTAGGGCAAGACTAGAATTTGGAATCTTGAAACTAGTGTCATTGAAACCATTTCTTCGAATGGATAAATTAGTTTAATTATGTTTACCTCAAATTAATCTCCAAACTTGACTTAGATGACTCACTTTGTAACATTTGAAACATTCTACACATTTCCACAAGAAATATTATAATTTACATTTTTTTTGCTGTGTGCATTTTCCCTCAACCTCCCTCTTGCACTTCTACTTCAATAAGCAATTTCCTACATTGCCCAGAATGACTTGAAAATCCCTAGAGAACAAGCAAGAACATATTGAATGCAGCAGTGGGTTATGCACATTGGTGGAAAGAGAGTGAGGCTGATAGCAATAGCATTAAAAAAGCAAAAGCTCTTGTACATGGGTGAAAGCAGCATGTCTAACACAATCTGTAACATGGCTTTTGGCTGATTTGCGTTCGGGTTTACTGAGGAAACTGTCATGGCATAAAGTTCTTAGTTCTGTAATTGATTTCTGCTTTTACAGCATGTGGACAATGGCAAGTATATAAAGAGAATTTTGGCCTTGATGTGTGAGCTCATCTATAAAAGCTGAGGCTTTGGTAATTTGCTGGTCTGGAACAATTGTTAATACAATGCCAAGGAAGAAAGACATCAGCAATGATCTTAGAGACACAACTGGCATTTCTAGACAATCTGAGAAAGGTTGTAAGATCATTTCCATATTTCCAGGTGACAGTTAGCAAGTTAAATTAAGTTCATGACAGCACAATTAGAAAAAGAGTAAACTAGTATGGCTTGTTTAGAATACATAGAAACTACAAGGTGCAGTGTGTAAAAAAATCATAGGTCAATTAATATATATATATATATATATATATATATATATATACAGTATGTGTGTGTGTGTGTGTGCGTGTGTGTGCGTGTGTATACACAAGTTTTCTGAAAGTATGCAAGGTTTTTCTTTGGCCATATGCCCTCACACTCAATTTGTGACTCTTAACCCTGACACTCATTTTTAGAGAAACAGAGACAGGAACCAAGGGTGGAAGAAGAGCAACCCCCTTGGGGTAGGAACCAGAAGTGTAGTAGGAGTGACGTCATCGGGCGCAGGAACCAGAGGCAGAGGGGGAGCAACCGACTCCCTCAGAAACAGAAACCTTAGGAGACAGAGGAGCGTCCACTTCCGGGACCCCTTCAGAAACAGGAGCAAGGCTTGGCATGGGCGGTATCAGCGGCATGGACTGCTATAGCTCGGGACGGGATCTGCATGCTATCGTAGGACGCTGATTTGCTGGACAGGACCTGGCGTTGCCGTTGGACGCTGAAGTGGTTGAGATGTCACAGGAGATGTGGACCGGGGAGCTGGTAGAGACCGAAATGCAAGACAAGGTTTCTTGCAGCCTTGCCTTCTTCTGGCCATTGCAGCCATCCATGCAGATGCACAAGAGCCAGGATTCCTAAACAGCTTTTTTCCGTATTGCCAATCGAGTAACCCTCCAGAATGGAAATCCCACCAGAGTGCCATTCATCAGTGGCCCCCTTCCTCCAATCAGAGCAGTGGAGTGATTCAGCAGACTGTTTAGTCTAAACACTTGGCTATCGGCTGCATGTACCACACTTTCAGCTCATTTCATAGACAATTTCAACTTCTTCTGGGACCACAGACACTTTATTAAGACGGATGGATTCTGCCTGAACAGGTCAGAAGTGAGTCTTTTCAATGCCAACCTTACGTTTTATAAATTCATCAATGTTGTGTTCATTTCTTTTCATCCTCATACTGCCCATAACAAAACTGGATAGATAATACTCTTATCACACTAAAACTAGCTTTACTAAATGTCAGATCTTTGGCAGGAAAAACATTTTAATCAATATTTTATTACAAAGCACAAACTTCATTTCTTGTTTTTAGTGGAAATCCAGTTTGACAGAGAAAGTGATTTAGTTGTTCTTCTAGAAACGACCCCTCCAAACTTCAGCTGTAGATCACATAAGAAAGTTGGAGGAGCTGCTGTTTTGTTTATTGACTCACCCCAATGCAAGCACATATCTTGTAAAAAAGCTTTTCTTCATTTGAAAATGTGGCCCTCCAGATAAATTTTCCCCTCTCGTGCTGTCCTTTCACAAATACTGGCCACCCAAATACTGTGCAACCTTTTTTGATGACTTTGCTGAACTGCTGTCTCTAATCTGTGTTGACTTTGACTGTGAACTTATTGTTGGTGATTTCAACATTCATGCCAGTACCCCCCCAGGACAGTGGGAACAAAGAATTCTGTAGCTTTCTTGATAACTTTGGTCTAACTCAGCATGTGGAAGAAAAAACACACAACACTGACTTGATCTAGTAATCTCTAAGGGTCTGAAAATTTCCAAGGTTGTAGTGATGTGGCTCTGCCTGATTATTCCTGTGTTTTCTTTGAGAGTGCTGTTAATGTCAACAAAAAAGCCCAAACAGTAAAAAAACAGTACATGAAAAGTGGTGAAAATACCATTAAAATGTTCATACAAGCTTTCTCTTCTTCACCTACCCTCCCCTGGCCTTCAGTTGATGAGCTTGTGGATAATTTCAATGGTAAAATCACAAGCATTTTTGATGTCATTGCTCCCACCAAGGTGAAAGTGTTCACTGACAAAAAGAGAGCTCAATGGAAAAATGTTGCGCTGGAAAACGAGAATGTTAAAAAGTTGAGCACAGGTGGTGGAAAACAAAGTTTCAAGATGATCTTTTGCTTTTGACATCATTGATTAAAACAGCAATAATCCTCGTGCCTTGTTCGTTACTGTTGATAGGGCAACTAATCCACCTGTGTCAGTAACCCCAGAACTTCTTTCCAACTGAGCCTGTAAAGAGTTTGATTCTTTTTTTTTACTGACATAATTCAGAAAATCAGGCAGCCAGTCAGTGCTTCCATGCCAGGGGCAGGACATATGTCACTGTGTCCACTCAGAAACATAAATACCATGACATACTTTTCTCCAATCAGTTCTAAAAACTCAAGATCATTTGCCATCTGAAAACCACCACTTGCTGTCTTGAAGCCCTGCCAACAGCATTTTTCAAGAATGTTTTAGGATGCATGACCTCAGATAATTTACAGATTGTAAATAAGTCTCTGTTTTCAGGTGTCTTCCCTCAGACCTTGAAAACAGCCATCATCAAACCACGAATGAAAAAGGAAAATGTAGACTCAATGCTCATAAACAACTACAGGCCGATATTAAACCGTCCCATTCTTAATGAGATTATAGAAAAAGTTGTATTTCAATAGTTACACAACTTCCTAAAACTAAATAACTGTTTTGATCTCTACCATTCAGGTTTCTCTACCACAACACTGACACTGACACTGCTCTAGTTCAGGTCTTTAATGACATCTGCTTCCCAAATATGGCAGAAACATTTTAATCCTGGTACTACTGGATCTCAGTGCTGCATTTGACACAGTGAACCATCACATTTTATTAGAGTGAATGAAAAACTTGGTAGTGCTTTCTGGCACTGCAATTAATTGGTGTGAGTCCTATCTAAAAGACAGGGGCTACTTTGTGTCTATAGGTAACTATATATCTGAGCAAACTAAAACATCCTGTGGAATACTCCAAGGCTCGACCTTAGGGCCACTTCTGTTCAACATCCACATGCTCTCACTCGTTTGAAATATGAAAAACAACTAAATATATCACCACAATTATGCTAATGACACACAAATCTACAAAACCATCTCACCAGGAGACTATAGCCCAGGGATCTCCAACTCCGGTCCTCGTGAGCTATTGTCCTGCAGGTTTTGGATTCTACCCCGATGCATCACACCTAACTCAAATCATTGGGTCATTAACAGGCTTGTGCAGGGGTGTGTTGTAGTAGGAGACATCTAAAACCTGTAGTACAGTAGCTCATGAGGACCAGAGTTGGAGACCCCTGCTATAGCCCGATCCAAACACTGATCAAATTCATTAAAGATTGGGTGTGCCAAAATTTCCTTTAGTTAAAGGAATACAAAACTGAAATAATAGGTTTTGGAGCCAAGGAAGAAACATTAAAAGTCAGCACTCAGCTTCTAACAGCTAAGGTCAAAACTACCAACAAAGCCAGAAATCTGGGTGTAGTCATGGACTCAGATATGAATTCCAGCAGTTATATTAAGATAGTTGAGAAGTCAGACTTTTATCACTTAAAGAACAAATCAAGGATTAAAGGACTGATGTCTCAACAAGATTTAGAAAAACACGTCTACGCGTTTATCTTTAGTAGACTAGACTACTGTAACTTTGTCCTTACAGGTCTTTCTTAAAAAGTCCATCAGATGGACGCAGTTAGTCCAGAATGCTGCTGCTCAAGTCCTTTCTAAAAAAGTGGATCATAACTCCAGTCATCAGATTTTTACACTGGCTTCCTGCTTGTCAAAAAAATTGACTTCAAAATCCTGCTGTTAGTTTACAAAGCATTGAAAGGTTTAGTGCCAAAAACCATTAAGGATCTTTTGGTTTGTTATAAATCAACCAGATCCCTCAGATCATCAGGTTCAAATCTACTTTCTGTTCCCAGATTCAGAACTAAAGTGGAGAGGAGGCATTTAGTTTTTATGCTCCTTACATTTGGAACACATGCCCAGAACTGCTGATACTCTCCTTGAATTGCTTTGTACATGCAATGTGCTAAATAAACATGGCTTGCCTTGCCTTTTCTTATTTTGCCTTCAGTGTAGCACAATTGACAGGGATGAGCGAATGAGGGAGGCAAGGGAAGGGTCAATTAAAAGTTTATGAGGAAATCGCATTTGAAAAACATCATACGAGTAAATGAGAAAGCACGAATAGTCGGTGATGCCGAGTGGATTACAGAGAACACACGCACATATTGCAGTGCTTTTTCATTGTTGATGAAGTACTCTGATGCCTAAAGGGTTAAATGGAAACAGACACTGTACTGACTAACAGCCAACACTCTGAACCCTTTCTTTTGGCAAGAGGCAAAGAGGGTTGCCCACTAAGTCCTCTGTTTTTTGCCCTAGCATTAGATTCCATCCATTTTCTATACAACTTTGTCCAATTCAGGGTCACGGGGAATCTGGAGCCTATTCCAGCAATTAGCAGGTGAAAGGCAGAGTACACCCTGGACAGGTTGCTGGTCCATCACAGTGCTGGTGGGGATTATAGAGCAAAAATTGGCTTTATGACGACATTATTTTATTCTTTATGTCACCTAAACAATTAATCCCTGCTATTCTTGCAATATTCATTAAATTCAGTTACATATCTGGCAACAAAATTAATTTGAACAAATCTAAAGCTATCCCAGTAGGAGATCTGATTTTAGCTGGTGTTGCAGAACATTTCCTTTTTAAAAGAAAAGGATTGACAGTGGCTTCCTATATCATGAAATATAAAAGTGTCCACAGATCTGAATGATACATGGAAACTTAATTTCTCTGCAATCTACAAAAAAAAAAAAAAAAGCATAAACTACCACTAATAATGGGTCAAATCAGTCTCATTAAAATGAATTTCCTCCCTTACCCCTATAAGCTTTAAAGTTGTTCGCCCTGTATAGGCTATATAAAAAAAAGAAGAAAAAAAAAATAATCATGGCAATAAACCAAGGCAGAAGCTAAGGGTATTGTACTGTAGTTCCAGATGCAGGATGGCCTCTAGGTGCCCAGTATAATTTTTTTACAACTGAACCTGCCACGCTCATCACTACTGGCTGTGGTTACATGCATATCATGCATTGATTCATGGGCATGTTCTGCCCACTCTCCCTGGGGACTAATCACTTGTGATGCTAACAAAATTCCATTAACAGTTAATAAGAAGCCTATAATTTAGAATAGTACTAAAGTCTGGTGTGATTAAGTAAAACATTTTTAATGGAAAAATACCAAGTCCTTACTTTACCCGATAACTCAAAATCCTGACTTCCCTGCTGGTGTTTGTGTTTTCTACCTGGCGTAACATATGAACACATTTAATTGGTTACTTAATTAAAGATGACAGTATAATGTCCGTTCAACAATTAGGAACAACTTTTAATGTTCCCCAACATTTCATTTCATATCTCCAACTGAGATATTTTATATCCTCTCAGGTTATTTTATTCCTTCTGACTCTATTGGTAGTGATATAGAAAGATTCATAATGGAATGCAAAGATGGAAGACCCTTCATAGCATAATTTCATTCTGTTCGTGACCTCTGGTACATATGTGCTACCAGATACTCTCAGAAGTGGGAAAAATATTATTGTTTGATTTGCTCTTTGGTTTCATTATTTGGTGCTATGCTTTGAGCACATGTCATTGTTGCTGCTAACTGTGTAAACTGAACCTAGACAGTACAGTGACTCCACTTACTGAGCATGCAAGTAGGGTCTTTTTTTTTCATTTTCCTGTTGACCTGGCATCAGTAGTCCTTAATAAGATTCATTCATCTTGCATTCATGCTCCTTCTGCTTACTTCTTTGTTGGATCAGACTGCTGACGGCTGTTATTCCCTGTGGAATCTATTTACTGACCATTTATTTAATATTATGCCCACTTTGTATCAACATGACATACTGTAGCTGGAGAGTATATTAAGCCCAGAAACTTATTTAAAAGCTTAATAGCAGATGAGCAATAAGCATGGGGACTGAAAGACTTTCTTATAAATAATATTTCTCCAGACTAGAAAAGGAATTATGCAGTTTAAGTGCAAATTACTCTGACAGACTGAACTAAATATAAGAGTATTTGTTCAGGTCCAAATTAATGCATCCAAAATAAAGTAGCTGCTGACCTACAACATGTAAACAACATGTTTAAATATTTAAATACATATATGTGACCTGTCCAGGGTGTACCCTGCCTCTCACCTGTTAAAATGCTGGGATAGGCTCCAGCTCACCCGCGACCCATAATGGAATAAAGGGTCAAGATAATGGATGGATGGACATATATGTTTAAATATATGTCTTATAAAGGTTTTTTTGTGAGGTAAAGTCACAGATTGACACTAATCAGGGCAGTGTATACTTCTACCACAACCTTTGGTATCATAAAGAAAAGAATAGCTTTACATTTAAGGCATGTATTGAATTAGGAAACGGATAATTTATATTAAATTATTAATTGGTCTCCTAATATCAGTCAACATCAGTAGTCATATGACTGCTTGTTAGTCATTTCTGTTATAGTTCAAAATAAACATATTGATATAGTGCAGTGGCGTCCTTGAGGGCACAATTCTGCAGGTTTTCAATGTTTTCTTGCTCCAACGCATTCCAATTATTGAGTCATGCAGAACTTTGAGGGATGTTTCAAAGTTCTCATTTTCAAAGTGTTCCAATTAGTATGCAAATTATATCCATTTAAAGAAAAAGTTAAATTTTATTTATAAGTTTAATAAAAACTTGAAATGACAAAATAAACAATTTTCCCTCCATTGCTACATCAATCTTTACCAACTCATTGAAATTAAGCTGTCATTTACTCTGTGTAGGAAATTTGATCGGGCAGTAGAAAAGCTCAAAATTCTCAAAAAAAAAAAAATTACAAAAATCTCTTCTTTTACATCAGAGCCACGTTTAATTGTTTGTGTGTAAGGTACTAGCTTAGGGTTGTGGGTTTGCGTCTCAAATTAGGTGTAGGACCTCAATTAAAAAGCTTATCCTCGCTGGAAGACAGCTTTGGCTATATGATTGTCTTTGTTGTGTACTCAGGTGCACTGATTGTTTATTATGTATACAAACCTTCTGAGATGTTAGCCTATGCTAAATCTGTACAGAACCAAATTTGTTTTAAAAAAAGTTTTCCTTAAATATGGAAATGTTTCAAGAAATGTGTACGTCCCCACAACAACACTAAAAACACTGTAGTATATAAGCCAGGTCTGTAAGTGCCACTGTTATGCTGCAACAGAAATATACTAAACAAATGGAAATAAACATAAAGTCTTTTCGGTTTTATTCACTTTCAAAAATATTTGTTTACTCAGGCTCCCAAAACATCCAATTCCATGTGTATGAAATATACAAATAATAATGGAAAATAAATAAATAAATAAATAAATAAATAAGTGGATAGACATAATCTGTGGCAATATGAAATGGCCTGCCTGAGGAGATAAGGCTGGCACCATCAGTGTCATCTTTTAAATCACTTCTTAAAACGCACTTTTATCGATTGGCCTTTTTATAATATTATAATATTTTATCTATTTAATTTTCATGCTGTACTCTGTATGTGTCTTGTCATTGTTTTCTGCTGTGTGATGTTCAGCACTCTGTAAACTCTGCTTTTAAAAGTGCTATACAAATAAAGATTTATTATTATTATTATTATACTTCACAAGTATGTTATTGCAAAGCTTTTTAAGTAACTTTTCAATAAAAGCGACTTTATATAAACTTTAAAGGGAAACTAAATGTATGGTAAAGGAAAAGGTAACGAAAGTTTGTCAAGTAGTGACGTACATGTGATTCATTAGCTTCTGTGACAAGTGTGTTGTTAGGAATGTTTTCTTCTGTACTCCAGGGCAGGTTTCACAAATTTCCCTAAGCCGAAAATGTCGCAGCTGCTTGTCAGTCACTAATCTGATGTCTACCTACATTAAGAAAAATTTTAGTTGTTCATCAGGATGAAACTAGAAGGCTGTTTTCTTTCTTAAAACAACTTCTCTAGAAGAAATCCACAGACTTGTAAAGTCAATGCCAGTGTATACTAAATGCAACATTTTTTTTTTTTTTTCCCATTTCCACTCCAAATCATATTCTTTACTCTTGAGGTCATTGAACCTCTTCACTTTTTTTTTTGTGGAGCTGTTTCTGAGTTTAAGGATTTCAAAAGTGATGAATGTTCTGAATTCAACAAGCTGCACATTTGGATTCACATGTAACAGAAATGCTGAAACAGCAATTTTAAAAGAGGAACACAAATGGTTAACAAGTTAATCAAAGTTAAAAAGAAGATTTGTATTTGCTATTACATGAATGCAAATAAGAAATTGTGTCTTTTTCAGGATTGGTGCCATTTTTTTTATTATTTCACTCTATATTTCACTCTAGCTGAAGTTCAATTATCTGAGCTGATGCCTCTTTGGTTTGCAATATCACTTCAAACATCTCCCTAATCTTCCTTACTAACTTTGTCCTTTACATTCTTTCAAATTCCAGACTAAAGGCTCAATATCTTGATTTAAGCAGACTAAATTTGATTGATCTGATCTTGAAAAAGCCATCACATCTCATCATTGTAGGTCACAGAGAGCCTTGTGGTTTATATCCTATTGGTGTCAGCTGTAGCTAAAGCAATGTGATGCATCAGAAAAGCTCTAGGAATCATTGCCAATTCTCCCTTTCAAAGAAGGATTAAATATTATTTTTAGGGCAGGGGGTAGACTTAAGTTCACTTCAATTGCCTCTGCCCCTGTTGTCAATCTGACTGATACGCTTGCAGGCGTGAAGCCTTTATTGGAAAGCTGGATGGATTGAAGAGTTTAATTCTCAATTTCACTGCAGGAAGCATGCATGATGAGCTGTGACCCACATTACACGATGCACTGGGAACAAGGAAATTGAAATTGACTGAGTGAAAGCTAACAATTGAAAGCCATCTGTATATTTTGACTGAATATTTTTTAACCTGAATATGATTGGTTGGTATATATATATATATATATATATATATATATATATATATACAGTATATGTATATCCAAGAAGTTTTTTTAGAGTATACAAGGTTTTTCTTTGGCCATAGAATGCTATTTCAATG
>JBAFTB010000011.1:15716948-15730598 GCA_037177355.1 Melanotaenia trifasciata | reverse complement strand
TTTTTAATTGCATTACAGGAAATAAAGAACTTTTTCACAATATTCTAATTTTCTGAGACAGTCCTGTGTATATATATTATACACATTATATATATATATATTATATATATATATATATATATATTGTAGTCTTTTGGTATCTCTTGCTTTTACCCTATAGACAGTGAAGGAATATTGAATATGCACCCAGTGCAGATGCTTGGTATAGTCTCCCAATCACCTAACAATGCACTGAGATGATGCTGCTTAAGCTATGAGCTGATCACAGTCCACAGGAGAAAATCCAGGGGTCTTATTTTAAAAATTGTGCTTATTTCCCCCTCCATTCCCAAATCAAAACACAGCACCGTCCAAAAGAAATCTCTGTCCATGCACAACTCTGAGTCACAACTGCAGCCAAGTATTACAGTGTGTGATCTCATCAGTTTCTTGCTCTTCAAAGTACAAGCAAAGTAGCTCAGTCAAATGTAACAACAATACTACAATTTACCACTGGGATTAATGAATGAATTTTTTATTCAAATATGGAAAAGTACCATTAGCAAGGTTAGCACCAATGCTATCTTGACTAAGTCAGCAATGGGAAAACTGATGTGAATCATGATGTTAAAAACACAATACGATGTGATAGTGAAAACCGACACCGTGGAAGGTCTTTTCTAAAAGTTCAGTTTCAGTATCCAAAACTCTGATTTCTTTGGAAAATTTGGCACAGCACAAAAACTTAGATAATAGCTATCAAACTTCAAAATCCATTATGACTTCTGTCTTTTTCACCACAGAGCAAAGATAAAGGACCAGCATCAGCACACCAATCCATTTAAGAGCAGTCACGACTTTAAAGTTGCTGTGTGTAAAATCAACAGTCAATGACAAAATAATTTTATATAAAATAAAAGCTGTGTTTCTATTGGTATCTAATCACTTTACTAAAAGAACTGTTGTGTTTTTATTTTTTTAGAATCAGACATTTATATCAATTTGCCATGGATCCTTAGACATGGCAGTTGCCATATATGTGCCATCATTTTTACTATAATGTCTCTGCAGTACCAGCTTTGTGTGATCAGTGTTTGGGATACATAATGTCTTACAGGGCACCAAAAATAATTACCTGAAGTGCAGTCATCGTTGCACCTGAGGCTATTGGATTTACTCACTTATAAAATTTTGGTCATTGAAAAGGTTACACAAGGCCACTGGTAGAAATATGTTATGACATGTTACCACATCAAGCCCTGACTCAGAGTACTTATACAAAGCCCATACATACATGCTACATTGGGAACATAAAAATATTACTCACATTTTCACTTGAGCAATCAATAGTTTTAAAGCAATCGATATTGGGTTTTTTCTTTTCTTTTTTAAAAATGTGTTACAGTGATGCACAGTTTAGCCTATATTTCCTGACTTTTTAAATTTCATTATAAATTAGCTTCACCTTTAAATTGAAACCAAGCTGCTGTTGTTGTTACCTTAACAAGTCATGTATTCTACATAAAGCCTGTTCATTAACTGCCTTAATATCTGTGGAGATGTTAAAATGATAGGCACAAATTACTAATTCTTTTCAAAAAGTCCTCAAATCAATTCCCCCTGATCTGCTTTTGTCTAATAAACAAACTGACAGAACATATGGCCTGTGTTGTTTAGACCAATCTACCTGAAGGCCATTAAACTGCCTTATGTACTAGGTCACAGTTGTCTGTCATACTGAAGAGAGAGAGAGAGAGAGAGAAAGAGAGAGAGAGGAGAAGAAGGGAAATGGAAAGTCAGTGGAAGTGTTCAGGATGACTTAACCGCAGCGCCATGATGAAGTGACATTGATTAACTCAGATTAAGACTTAGATGCCTGGCTTTCATTTCTAACTATTAACAACACATGGTAATTTTGTAAAACATGTACAAATATTTTGGCCTCATTGCTATTTTTCCATTCAGTATGATAGTAACAGTCATTAGATTATATCATTATGATGCTTTATGTTGATCAATATTTTTGTATTATTGTATTAAATGGATATTCAAATTGCACCATATCTGAACGAGACAATTAATGCAAAGAGAGCTTTAGTTTTAATTGCAGGTGACAAACTGCATACAATAGATCACAACTTAATTCATAGAACTGATAAATTAAAATGGCAAATTAATCTCCACCTTTTTAAAACCATCTGATGGTTGGTCATCTTGTAATTAAAGGCTTAGCTAAGAACCAATTTGGGGTCACATTTATGCATACGGGTTGGGCTTAAAGTGTTATAAATATAGAATGTAAAATTCATTGTTAATTTTAGTATTTTCCAGCATAAACTAGTCTTCCTCCTGACTTACAGGGTTTCCTTCCTTGGGAAGAGGGGGGGGCTGTTGATTTGCACTGATGTGTGGCAATAATGAGATACCATAGTGATGATGGTGCATTGGCATGATAACACTTTCATTAAGCTTAAATAAATCAATTTGGAAAGGCAAAATTAAAATTATCCAACTATGAACAATTTAAGGCAGTTGCGTATTAGCAATCTGTAATTGAAGTGAAATGCAAAATCAGTTAGTCACGGCTCATTAAAGCCAAGAAATCCACTTGAAACTTTAGCTAAGGAGGGTTCAGGAGTTCAGGCGAGATACGAGTATATAAATACTGAATATAAGCACTGGAGGTTACAAGTACCAGTTTTTGATCTGACTAAGTGAATATGATTTGCTGTGATCTTGATGAAGACCTTGACAAGCAGCTTTAAAAGTATAAAGCTATCTTTAATTGCTTTAATGCTTTCTGGTAACCAAATACAGTTTTGCACTTATAATTTCCCAAATTCTTGTTTCTCATTAACTGCTTACTGCTTATCTCCCAGTCTTGTCCTCATAGTGAAATATAAAAAAAATGCTGTAAACAGAGTGGACTTATGTCTTTTAAAAATAAAAAACTTAGTATGAAAAGGGCATTTGCCTATTTGTAATACCCGGGGCACCACTCTGACCATCCATGCTGGAAGGACGAGAGCAGGGCAATAAATGCAAGGACATTGCACCCCCCCCCCTCACACACACACACACACACACTACTACTACTCACCCATCATCCCATTCTCCCCTCCACACTCACAGTGAGGAGGGAAATGATGCGTTAAACACGATGGAGCCACTCATTCTATAAAACAGCGCCATGAAGGAGAGGAGATATTGCCGGTGAAAAAGGCAGAAATGACAACTCGTTATTCACAGTTCTCAGACTCTGTGCCTGCAGTTTTATGACTAAGCTCCCCACAACTGTGCTCACAAATCCCTCCACATACCAGATGTAGACTAAAAGAAATAAAAAAGATAGGAAGAAATTCATCTTCAGTGTAAATTACTTTTAAGAAGAAAGTAAAAGGAATAGTCCTGACATCCTTCTGACATACATGACATGACATGACATGACTGTTCAGCTACAGGTTGTCATATGGTTCTGGTTTCCAGGTACCAATCTCAGATTCATTTGGTCCTCGTCACTAGTGTGTTTCTGTGTGCTTCATGTAATACCAAACTACAAAGGAAAGGGTAAATTAATTTATAGTTGGGCTCTGAGGGGCAAACCATGCACAGAATATTGCATATTTCTGCATGTGTGTTGCCTTAAGTGACCCCCAGAAGATCAAAGTGAACACACATCATTGCTTGAAATGAGTCTAAATATAATCAAAGGTTCAATTAGGTCCTGCAGGTTGGGTTGCTTCAGACAGCAGACACAGTGATTCATAAACAAAGTGCTGAAAACTGTTAGCATCACATTTTGGTGCTAACATCAAAATGTGATGCTAACAATTCAGTTCAATTCAATTCAATTTTATTTGTTTAGCAACATTTTACAATGAAGTCCTTTTAGGGCAGGTCCAGTTCGACGAAATTCATATAACCAATAAAAATTAAAGTGAATCCTTTACATAATCCAGAATAGTTCACTTTATCATAACTTTGCTCATGTAATCCAATTTATACAAATTATTTATACAAGAATTTGCTCTGAATCATCAATTTAATTCCCCATCTTGAGTGTGTGGCTGTAGGCAAAAGCGGAAAAAAAAAAAAACTCCCTCCCACTAAAACAAGGTTTAATAAAAACCCATGAACAAAAAAAAATTTAAAGGTCAAAATTGTCATGTTGATATTTGAAGTGGTTGATAGATAGGCTGCTTTGAAAGCTTTTCAGAAGCTGTTACAGAACACCATTTAGCGGTTTAAGAAACACGTAGCAACGATAGCCCTTATTTCTCATCACGTCTTTGTTGAACTGCAATAATTTATAAAGTACTGAATCTGTGTCGCATTTTGTAATGGCAGTGTTGCTTTTAGTTTGTTTGCTTTGTGTCTGATCATGAAATGTTTTATATTTAAATTGGAATAAACAGTGATATTCTTATCCTAAGAGATGGGTGTATGAAATAGTTGCCAACTTTAGTGCAAGGCTTCAAAGAGCCACGTTGATCCTTAGATATGTATGTGAGGTTGTGATGCTGTGAATGAGATCAAGTAAAGCTCCTTCATTTTGGAACCTGTTGTGAACATGTCAGTGATTGCAGATAGGCTGACAGTGAAGCAGCTGTAACCATTCTCAGACTAATCCATTCAAGCTTTTGCAAAACTACGTTAGCTGCTCATTCACACAGCTTCAAACTTGGCTCCATACTTCTCTCAGGTCCCCAGCAACACGCCCACTAAATTGATATTAGATCGGATCATTGATTGTGAAGAAACATGAAGAACACACATGCACTACATTTCAAACAATCTACTTCAAAAAAGGTTCAACAAAGGGATTTGAAAGAATCCAAATTAAATAAACAGATTCAGATTTGATAAAAGTGCAATTGAAGCTCTTCCCTATTTTCAGCTCAGCTCACACAACTGTTCTCTTAAAGGATTTGGTAGCGTAAAAAAACAAATATGGAATCCTAAAAAATCCACTCACGGGTCTTAAGGCACCTGGGAAATGCAGGGGTATTGAGTTAAAATGTTTGTGACTACGGTTAATCTTTTTGCTCTGTGGACTCTGCAAAAGGATCTCAAGAAGCTCCAGGTTTATTACAGACATATCTCAACAACACACAAAACAAATATCCACAATACTCATAATGCAGAGGAAGCAGAGCTGAAATTGAAGAGATTGAAGTGAAAATTGAATTGCTAAACCTCATTTGTCAGTGGAAAAACAGGAAATAGAAAACGAGAGCTCTGCTTAATCAACAAACACTAACATGTTCTCTTTTTTTTCTTTGTTTTTAAGTGTTTTCTGCTTCATTTTATTTCACATTATTTGTTGATTACATGCACTTCTTTTGCTTTTTATTATTCTATCAATCTGATGCTGCTGCATTTTTTTAATTTAATTTAGCTTATCTAACTTACTGCAAAACTCACCCACTCACTGTGGCCAATCCCTGATTGTCCTCAGCCTTTATTCTGTTTTTAGCTGAATAAATGTTAAAGACAATAGGCAGACCTAATTGCCCAGAGGACAAAATAATAAAGATCTGTGTCTTGTTTTGTTATTCTGTCTCCTGCACCGCTTTGCCTAATCATTCTCAGAGTCAGCTGTGAACAGGCTGTGTCATTAAAATTTTGCTCAACACGCCGGGGCAGCTTATGAACCTTGTCATGGCTGAATGCCTGTGCACAATTCCAGCACACTGAAAAGTCTGTTTCCTTCATTTCAGTGCCACCCCCACTTGAGTAGATGCAGCATTCAAGATGAAAACTACCTGTTCATTAAGGCAACATTGCTATAATTGTCCAAGCTGCATCCAAACTCATCAGAATGAGCAAATTTGGCATGACAGATATGTCAAATTTTATTTCAGAGAAAGTAAGTCAGAGTGTGTGCTGCTTTCTGACAAGACAGGTACATTAAAGCTCGGCTGTGTGTAGCTCACACAGCAATAGCGTCAGGGTCTATTGATTTAGCAGCCAGCTCTTGGCATAATCAAAGCCCATCCCAGAGGCAGCACCATCACTGCTCTGCTGCACTCCAATCATATTTGCACTTGATCACATCCCAAAGAGCTTGTCACCTCAGTGTTTTGTGACACTAAAACCAAACATATACACCCCCGATGTGTAAAATGGAAGCTGACCTCTCTCTCCCCTCAGGTAAACTGCAGGCTCCAGTGCCCTTTGAATGAGATTTTGTTTCACAATGGAGTGCCTGTTACTGCTGTGCATTACACCACAATCCAACTAAAGCTAATATTTCAAACTTTAGTTTAAGGAGTTTTTATGGAAGAATAATTCAAGGTTATTAACTTGTCAGCAGGTGATATTGTATCTTAAATAGACTTAACGTTATTTGATTTGAAGTAGGGATGTGATAAACCAATCGGTAAGCAGGGCCTGTTAGGGGTATTGAGTTTTTGCCTCAAACCACACACATGCTAAGGTTGTTGTTATACAAAAGGAAGTAGAATAGAAATAAAATTGAGATCAAAAACATAAAAGGGTATAATAGTCTACAAACCAATCCTCTAGGATCATCTTGTGACTCCCCTGGTTTGGCGGACCATCCAAAGAAAGAAAGAAAAAAATAATTAATTAATTTATAAAAGAAAAAAAAAGAAGAAAAAAGAAAAGAAAAATGGAAAAAAATTGTTATTATTTATTAAGCGTGCAGGAACACAAGGAAATGCAGCTTTTATGGGCTTTGCACTGCATCTTGTGAATTGAGTTTAAAACCCCATGATTAATTATTAAAGAACTTTGTGTGGATTTTCCATGATATTAAAATGTTTACTGAGCAAACACGTACAAGGGTTTGCAAAAAAATTGAGCTAACCCCTTATTTTTTTATAAATTACAGGTGGAAACATGGTTCTGTGGAAAACTGATTATTATTTTATCCTGAAATACCCATTCTGTAGATAGGCAAAGGGGGTCCCATAAACACACAAAAAAGCGATGCTTTTGCATCTTTGCAAAATTTACATACATTAGGGACGGAAGCTCCGACTCTTCTGGTTCGACTCACTTACAAGAGCCGACTCTTGTGGCTCGCAAGTGGCTCTTTATGCATCATGCATTCCAGTTGTCTTTGGAATTCATTTTTTGAAGGAATTTTTGTTGGAAATGATAAAGTGACCTTGTTTTTCCATACTGAAAACTGAAAACTGTGTCGCAGAGACTCCATATTTAAAAATGGCTGCACCCAGTACCACCAGTAGTTCATTATTTTTTCTAACATGTTTTATATCCACTAAGTTTCTGGTGTAAAAGCACAGTTGTTATCGATAATTACGTTGTTATGGTGGGGCTGTTAAAGAAATGTTGCATCCATATGTGTGGTTCATTAATCATTATCGTCAAAACTGGCTGGTGTTCACATGATTTTTGACTTTCTAGTTATTTACAGCATATTTGTAGATGCTCACAAATTGGCTGTATAGGAGGCATCAATTTTTTCTGACTTGTTACAGCAGGAACACCAATCGCCTAATAATAGGCTCTACTCTGGGACGCTAGGAGTTACATGACAGCTGGAAAGCACCATTAGTATCACTCAAAGCTTTAAATGTTAGACTGATTGAGCAAATATGAATGTTTTGTTTGCTGGGAAGTAATTTTTTATTCACATAATGAACTATATCTATTTTCATTTTAAAAATTCAGCTTTAAGCTTTGCACTTTCTTTTCAGATTATTGAAATGAACTACAATTAAATGGGAAATTACTTTTTCAATCCCCTGAAGGAGATTATAATGTTGATTTGTGTTTGTTTGTTTGTTTGTTTGTTTGTCATATCATATTGTAAAAGAAAGCAAGATGTTTCTTTTTAAGTTTTTGCTCACTTCTTCACTTTTTCCCACCCTGCTTGTATTTAAATCTTTCTCTATCCCTTTGTGTACCTGGCCTGTACCACTTCACTGCCTCTCCTTAGAGCATTACCCCTTTTACTGCTTTAACATCATGGTATGATCCTAGTCTGTTCTCACATGTGATTGGTCATATGGTGCGCCCATCAAACTATAGTCCCACCCCTACTGGCATGGATTCTCAGCTGAACGGAGCAGCAGCAATAGAAGATTCAGGATCCCCAACGCGAGTCATTTCTTCTTGTTTGCAACAAAGAATCTGTTCTTAGAGTTGGCTCATTTCTGAACAACACATCACTGTTGGATACAGTTTATCTTGGAGCTCCGAGGACCATCACAAACCTTAGCACCTGTACACATCACTGCACATTGGATGCTTGGGTTAGATGGTCTGCTTTGTCCTCTTGTAGACTCAGACGCTGACATATTCTCATTAATTAAGCAGTTCTTGTCTGCGTTCAACATATCTACATAGTCATATCCTTCAAGGATATACTGGAACTCACTGTCTTTGTCAAAGAGCCATTTGTGTTTTCTATCCCCAAACTAAAATTGAAGGAAAAATATTTTAGCACACTGCCCTTTCTGCTTGGAATAAGGTCCAAAAATCATCAGAATCATATGAAGCTGGTTCCATTAAACAGATTTAAGCTCATTTTAAACATTTTAAGAATAGATATGTCTAGTTGTGAATGTGGTGATTGACCTCTGTTTGACCTGCAATAACTGAATGATTACATTTGCTTGTGATGTTTTAAGTTTTGTTTTAACTTGTGGTGAGTTTATGTAATTGGTGTTTTTTGCTGCAGGCTTGAGCTGCTCCCTATCTTGGAAAAGTTCTCGATTAAATAAAGGTTTAAAAAAATCAATACATGAAATATAAAGAATGAAGGCATGGCCTGAGACTTCTGCACAGCACTGTGTTTACAATGCCCTTCATAGATTGTTTTTCACGCTCTGGATGCATTTATTTTACTGTTCATTGTTTGCCAGACCATAAACATGAGCACACACTGTCTGGGGAAAATGGTGAATTACCAATTACCAAAGGCTTCAGGATGAGAGTTGCTGAGAGTTCACTTAAGTTGTCTTGAATGTTCAGCATCAGAAAGCCTCAACATATGCAAACTCTCCTAGGGCAAACCGGCATCTCTTCCATCTATCCAACTACCATGGAAAAGCATGATTTTGCTTCTGGTCATCTCAGTCAACTCTTGCTATTCGAAATGCTTTTCTTTCTTTTTTTTTCATGTTTGCTGCCTTTTCTCTGAATTTGCAAGAAATATTTCCTTTATGTCTTTTAATGTCATTATTTTGGAGACATGATTTGACTTTCTCTTCTCCCAAGAGAATTACAACCTATTATTAGAAAATATCAATAAAGCAGTGCGCCAGTTTTGTGCTATTATGGTGGAATAGAGCATGTCAAATGTTGGCCTGATCCTCTAAAAGGTTACTGATCAATTTGTGGTCACATGGATTCATGGCAGATAGAAAGCCATCAGAGAATGGCTGGAAAAAAAAGGCATCCCCAGGAAACTGTGTACAAATTACCATTCTAGCTATCAAGCCCCTCTCCATCAACCTGCATCTGGCTGGCAGGACAATTGATTGATGACAGCTGTCAGTCTGCTGTCTGCTCCAACACTTCACCCTGGTCAGATGCCACTTCTGTCACAGTAAGAGTCCATCTCCCTCTCCTGGCAGGTCTGACAGAAAAACCGCATTGAAACGAGAAACCATTCAACCAGTCAACAACAGCTGCCCTGTCTTTCCCTCGAAAATCTCTGAGCTAGTAAACTTGGTGTGGGGCGGGTGCTTACAAGAGTGATGGGATGTACTTCAATCAAAGTATGCACCGTTTTCTTTAGGAATATTTGGACATAAAGACAAGCCTAAAGGTCTGACTAAAGCTAAAATAAATCTACAATGAGAGTTTCTTAGAACATATAAAAACATGCTGTTAATCACCCAGCCACACTGAGTGTGTCATGATTTATCTAACAGGGTTCAGATTTCCCAGCTGTCCCTGAACGCATTCCCCTTTCACCCAACCTGATTGCTGATGCGCTCCACCTGCGCTATGCTCTTTATATACCTGTGTGTTACAACCCCTCTCTGCCAGATCATCTTGGTTCTTCCCTGCACATATCCAGCCTTTGTTTTCCTGTCTGCCTGCCTGCCATCAACCTTGTATTTCTGGACCTGGATATTCGCCTCTGCCCGCTCCCTGACTGGTAACTCGGCCTTGTTTATTGATTGGATCTCCTGGATTACTGACCTCTGGATTGCTCTCAGGATTTGGATTCTGGATCACGGACTTGGCTTTTCTGCCCCGACGGAGAAACACAGAAGCACCCGCCGCTGCCTTCCACCACTCGGACCCTCTGATCTCCGCCAGTGACATCATTACTAACCTCTTCTCTATTCAGCAGTTGTCATCCCCACTCCAGCGGGATCCTGGCAGGTTCCTCTGGTCCTGTGCCCGGTGCTCACTCACCACCTTACGCTGGATGCACAACAACACCTGGTACATGGAATCATATTATCCTGCATCATAACCACAGACTTCCTGGCTACTAACACCTGTTCTCGTACCTCCATAGAGGAGATGACCAAGAGTGACCTGATTTCACGTCCTATCTTATTCACATTGTTCAATAAAACTCCTTTACCTATCCCTGGGTTTCTGATATTTATTGAGTCCAATCTCCGGGGCCCATGACAGAGTGAAAGAAACCAAATACAGTACATGTTTGTGTGTGTGTTGCGTGTGTGCCAGTGTAGTCAAAAAATGGTTACTGCTGCAGTTTGCAGACTTCTGTGTTAATCAATGCCTATCACTGTTGTATTACCAGTTATCCTGTTCATGCATAAATGGCACGGCTGGATTTTCTGTATATCTTCCCCTTGAAAAATATTTTCCATTTTATTTATATATAATTTATTTTGGCCATGTAATAAGCAAACAAATATTCATACATTAATCCTTAAAGGTACAGTGTGTAAGAATTACTGACATCTGTTGGTAAAGAATGGCACAGAATGCAAAGCACAGTTGTGAACAGACGGTGGCTGTCAATGGTCAAAAGTGAATCCAGTGGCCTTAGGTGTGGTAATGACTGCACACCAGGTAACTACTTAAGAATTGTGTACATGTGGTCAAAACTTATTTTCCAGGTGGAAAAAATCTCTAAGGTCCACTCCTTTGATTCTGTGTTAGTTGCAAATGACTTACAAAGGACAGGCTTATTTAATGATAAAAACTTTAAGGCTCAAGAGTGCCATCTTTCTATAATATTCTATCTTAGGGTTCATGTCTTTCTAGAGCATCATTGATGTTTCTATGGTTGATGGGAACTAGACGTTATTTCTCTTGAGTCTGATTGGTTGATATAAGTAATTAAAATTGAACAAAAGAGTGTCAAAAAAACAAAAAAAACCTTTAAACACTCTTTTGGTGTAAAACCTTCAATATATAGAATCTTTCCATAACAATCTTTGAATTTACTCAGGCTTTACCAGCCACTGTGGTGTAAGACGTAAACTAGCACCTCAAAGTTTTGCAGCTTTTGAGGATGACTGGTGAGACTGGAGGAAAAAGAGAAAGTCAAGACATGAAGTAAAATCCAGAGAGCTGCTGCTGATCATTGTACTACAAATGTGGTTTTGCTCCAAGTAAACCTGCCAGAAAGCAGCTGAAAGGCTATGAATGTCATTATTAGTCTAAGTAACATCACATCTAAGTAAGTCTCCACATCTACATCAAAGTAAGTAACTTTACTTTCATTTTGCTAGCAGCGCCAGGGATACAGCCATGTGGAAAGGTTGTGCTTCTTCTCTTTTTCTTCTTCTTTGCTAAACAGGAAAGTGTGATTATTGACACATTTGAGTTTACACAAAGAGGAAATGCGGACAGGTATCACTAATTTTGGCAACATAATATCAATTTTCTGTAGCTTAGTACTGCAAACTAACTAAATTATGATTGAGCTGCTGGATGCTGGACAGAAAATCTGCATTTTAGCATTTTATATAAGAAATATTTAAGGATTTACATTTCCCTGTAGAAAAAGGCATCTGTTCTTTTTAATAACAATGTTTATCACATACCTTTAAAATTTCCCAACTGTGATTTTTACTTGCCTCCTCATCAACCTCAAAACTCCCATGGCTGCAAGTTTCCCATTGGCATTTGTAGTACAATACTTGCATGGTAACACAGTACTTTATACTGCGTCATAGAAGCTGCATACCTGAATATGATGCACACCATGAGCATATATGAGCAATGACATGAAAGTGTCAGACTGGTGCCACTCCAAAGTGCTCATAACTGTTTTCCCTCAATAGACGTCCTGATTTATGGGACCAGTGACTAATAAGTATACATAAAATATCTCCATAGATGCTAGCAGACTGTTACAGGGGCTGGCTATATCATGATTAATCTACCAGTCTATCAATAACTCATGACCTCCCGACTGTGTGCAGACCAGAGCTACTGGATTATGCTGACTTTTATATGCTCAAACGACATAAAACAAACCTAACATGATATAAATTTATGAGGTTTGTCTTCTCCAATAAATTATTAAGCTGAAGAAAATCAAAATAACTTAATCATGTAATTATAGTATAAAAGTAACACAGGACAAACAGAGCAGATGTATGGCACACTGTGCTGCAGATGTAGTTTTAGTGGTCTGAGCCAGGCTGCTAAGCTTTAGCTTTTCTTCATAATATTTGCTGTTCTATTTTTACTCAGTTAATTAAAGACCAAAAGAGATTAGTTTTTCTTTTCTTGAAGTAACACAAACTAATTCTCTTAATTGCATCAGACAGCAGAGCATGATGAGATTAAAGAACCAGCGTAGAATTCGAACAGAGAGGGTAAACTAAGAGTTACTGTTCTAACCAGGTTCTAACAGAAAAGCACATTTTAAACACCTAAAGTAACTCAAATCTCAAAGATGTTGCCACACTTCTGTCAATGAGCGAATGTATGTGGCTCTGTGGATCCACAATGAATGATAAGGCTTCACATCCTTGTATGCACATTTCAGCTAATCAACATATCCTGCCGTTGATCAGCTGAGTCTGAGTTAGTTTTTTGCTATTAGACTGGTGGAGTTTTAACCCGCTGATACATAAATTGTGAAAAAACAGTGCCATTATTTTTTTAAGTGTTGCTTTTCTTTATTTTTAATGTTATTTGAATTTTTATTTAGTTAGTTAAATTATGAAATATGTTGTCATATTTATATAAGATAAACATTCATAAAATACAGCTGTATCAATTTCTTAATAATAATAATAATAATAATAATGGATTAGATTTATATAGTGCTTTTTTTCAAGGAACCCAAAATGCTTTCCATTGTTACCATTATTCAGTCACTCCTCACTCATACCTGGTGATGGTAAGCTACATGTGTAGCCACAGCTACACAAGCTTGTTTGTCCTATTTCTCAGAGTCAAACTTGGTAATTACAATGTACAATGTATATATATATTATATTTTAGCATATATTTATTTACTCTTTGGTAATTGGTAGCATATTGAGTGACTCCAATGTCCACTGAAGTGATTAATTTGCAGATATGCCCTCCAAATCCATGCATATATTAGAAAACAGGCTTTAAATTGGTGACTACTGTAGTGGACACTATGCATAGAAGGGTTAAGTTATAGCTGGTAGCTATGCCATGGTCTGTCCTGTCCTCCTAGAACACATATGTCAAAGTCAAGGCCCGCGGGCCACATCAGGCCCGCGAGAGGGTTTTATCTGGCCCCCGTGATGA
>JBAFTB010000011.1:15674017-15684756 GCA_037177355.1 Melanotaenia trifasciata | reverse complement strand
GATTCAAATTGAAGGATTCAAATTCAAATATAAAGAATTCAGATTCGCTCCCCAGTGGCACAAACCTTATCCCATACATTTCTCAGTTGGAGTGGGAATTTTTCAATCACAAAACTTGATTGGCTAATTAAACCTGAAGCTTGCATCTGCTGCTGATTTAATTACTGCTTATTTCTAAAAATGTCTCAGCATTTTTAAAGTGATAGAGAAGTGACCGAGAGGTGCGCCACCAATATTGCCTCATGAGGACAGAATCTACTCTGAGGTGAGTGTGAAGCACTATGTGTAAATATAGTTAAATATACTGTAGTTCAAATCACAGCACAGATGATTGGAATTTAAGTAAATGGCATTTTTGTGATGCGCTTAAACTTTTTTTTTTTTTAAATATGTATTTTGCAGAGCAGAAGCCTCACAATGCAATGAGAGAGTAGAAATGGTAAAATACAACTTGTAATGGGACACATTTTTGCCTCAGTTTTAGACCTGTTTTGCCTCAACAGAAACAGAAAATAATGTGAAAGAGAAAATGGTTTAAGAGAAGCAAATGGGTGTAAAGGCCTGTCAAAAATTAGAATGCAAATTTGATATGATGGTATCATGGCTATATTAATTAGCAGATTAGGTTGTCAACTTTTAATTACTTTTTTCATACCATTGTAAATAGCTGACAACACGTTGCTGCTGTTATATTATTCTACATGCTAACAGGATCTCTGTCCATCTGACCAAGTAGGCTGGTGGTAATAGCATTTCCCTCTTCACAATTTTCTTTTGCTGTTACCATGAAGTTAATGCAAACAAAAACCCCATCTTCCAATAAAAAATTTGCATGCTTTGACAGTAAAAATACCATCAAGTACTCATTCAAAGTACCATTAATTTCATTCAAACTCATCTGTTCTTGCATTTCAGATGTTGTGCATTAGAAAAAAAAGAACTTTTGTTTGTATTCTATCACAGTGTTGCACACGGTGCAAAACAGTTCACCCCCACTTTCATGACAGACACTGGAAATCTGACATGCACTGACCTTGGCAGTGATTTAAGGTGGCAGATGCGACACATTTCTCTTATTTTTCTTTTTTGGGTTGAGTAAGAAAGACATGTCTACGTATATTGCTGCCATCTACCATTTGCAGGTCACATTTCTCTCGCAGCTATCTGGGCATTACAAAAAAAAAAAAAAAAAAAGCAAAAACATGAAAATAAAGTTGACAAGGTATTTATATCAGGTAATGCAGACAAGTCCTACAATTTGTCAAAGTTGAATGAAAACTGCAGTGATTGGACAAAATTGCAAGGCATGCAATATTCACGAGGACTGGCTGAATTCATAGTTCCACTTGCAAATTCACAAATTTACTTTTATTTCAATATTAAACTCAACTGGTTTTATTTTGTAGATATTATTTGTTTGAAAAATTGTGGTAGTGGTGCGTATGTGTAAATCTGATAAATATCAACTTTACAGTATAACTGGTAAAACAGACCAATGTCTTCATTTTTTTTTTTTTTTTTTGGTTTTTAATACAATATTAATTCAAGCGTCTTCTACCACAAACGTATAGTGTTGCGTTGCACCTTAACCTCCTGCAGCAAACAAGCATCCGTTAAGAGGAAAAACATTTTTTAATGTCACTCTGTAAGGTAGACTGGTAATTAGCCAGTCAGCTCACCTGACAATGTCAGTCATACCAGCTGCTTAATCATGTCGTGTTTATTCCTCAGTACTACTGCAAACAAAGCACTGTCTATCTACAGCTACAGCTATCAGCAGTGATACTGTATGTGGCTATGCGAGCAGAGCTGTCAGTCAAACCCCTCTGAAATGTTGAGATTATGTCTGGTTTAACTGCAGCAGTTCCCATTTTACAGATGAAGATTTTCACATCATGGTGTGTTTTTTACATGAAAAATCCACGCCAAGTTGTATCAGTTTTTTTTATTGTTTTCTTGCTGATGTTTTTATTGACATTAGTGTTGTTGCATGTTGTCACTCAGCTTATTAGCATCACTAACAGCGTTATGTTGACACTGTAAACACTGCTGTTGTGAAACTTTAACACTCCACAATGTATATTATGTCTTTCTGAATGTAAAAGTCATTATCTTCTATTTCTTATGATGAATTCCCTGCTCTGTCCTCACACCTCCCCCAACCTTTCTACTTGCTATCTTTATTAGCTTCAGGATTTGTTTCCATTTTACTGCTTTTGGCTCATTCTCAACCGCTTCTCTCATTCAACCTATTGGTGTTCAGAGTAGTGAGAGTGCTGAGTGAGTAATAAAGTGCTTGTGAAGGGCAAGGTGTGGAACATATGCATTTTCTTCCAGAACATTTTAACTGCTGTTAAACTGCTATAGACATCGACATATGCTATGTATTTAGACATTAATGTGTTAACGTTTGCTGGTGTCGGTATGTGGGCGAGAAACTTCGTAACAACCTTTGTATCAGCTCATTTAAGATGTTTCACTTTTGATTAAAACTTGTAAGAAATTATCTTATTTATGACAAATATGAGGGTAAATCACAGATTTCTTGGAACCTATAGCTCACATACTGCTGAGGTAAATGACAAAAATAAAGCATGCTTCTATGATACTAAATGATTTTAAAATACCAGGGTGAGGAAGACTAAGAAAGGTGGAAAAAACCATGAAGGCCAAACTGTGGAAATGCACAGCATGTACAGTGAAGCAGTGCAAAGCTTTACTGCACTTTTTTTTTTTTCTTTTGGCAGTGTGTGAGGCCTTATTATTGCAACAGAAGCCAGGAATCCTTAATCCACAGGGGTCTCAGTGGGAAGGAAAAGCTTCTTGAACAATCCCCGTTCTGGGAGCCTGTGGTGAAATCCAGCGATCAGTCAACCCTGAGCCACTGAGCCTCCTGAGAGTTTGGGACTCAGGCCAGTGTTTTACAATGGCCCTGGTACACTGAGGAAGAGACGGGGAGAGCGGAGCAAGGGGAAGCGACAGGGGCAGAGAGAAAAAAAAAAAG
The DNA here is from genome assembly GCA_037177355.1 of Melanotaenia trifasciata. Taxonomy (NCBI): domain Eukaryota; kingdom Metazoa; phylum Chordata; class Actinopteri; order Atheriniformes; family Melanotaeniidae; genus Melanotaenia; species Melanotaenia trifasciata. The sequence goes on along the minus strand of JBAFTB010000011.1, from coordinate 15,681,752 downwards.
AAAAAGACAGAGATGCGGCAATTGAGACAGAGAAAGACAGCCAAGGTCTGCTGGGGGAAAAAAATACCATAACTCACTAACATAAAAAAATAAGCTCAGCATTGGTGTATTCATCGAGCTGAGTTACAAGGCTGGCAGAACACATGGGTGGGTGTTGATTTTGCAGGAAGCCTACACACATCCACATCTCCAGAAAGAGTGTCTGTATTGCACCATTGCATTTTTATGTGAATAGAGGAGGTCTCTTCTCCAGGGACCATTTTTGTGAACAAAATCCCCTTTCAGACTTTTATGTCATTCAAGTCATCAGGGTCCAACAGAAACCCACAGGAGGCCATTTTCTTCATTTTAAAACAGTGATTTAGGAAACCATTCATGCTGCACTGTGCATAATCTGGCTATGCTTCTTGCTAGAATCTCTTCTATCAGTCAGGGAGGTTTTATTGTTGGATTGTGAATGGACTGCCACATGGTTTTGAACAGCTCCCTGAAAAATGTAAAGTCTTTCCCACATTGATTGCTGGCATAAAATATCTTAAATGTCACTGAAATTAAGAGCTGTGGTGAAATTCTTGTTCATTAAAGAACAGGGTTTTAGGGGTGGAATTGTTGTCCTGCATGGCTTCAAACTGTTTCATACAAAACTGTGTCAATATTATTGTATTTTCTATTTTCTCATCAACTCTCTAATTAATAAAAACCTTTGACTCACAGAGAAATTCCATCCATGAGCACGAGTTAAACATCCTGTAGTGTCTTTTTCCCAGATGCACTGACCCTGCCCCGTCATTTATAAGAGCACTGGAAATGTGTGTTTGTCTATCACGGTTTTTGTTTACATAATGGTGACTCTTTCCATGAGTATTTCCCATCGCTGAACAGCACTGCTAGGAGAATCGGAAGCAGTTGTTATGGAAATCTTCCTCCTGGTGAGTCATGTGTGCATCAGACTCTTTTATTGGAAAGGTATTTTCCCTTCGGAACAATCTCTAACGCACAGTGATTGTAATTCCACAACAAAGTGTGTGCAGGCAAAGAGGCATAATGAGATGTCATTAAAGCTCATTTATTCCTCCAGCAGAGGGCAGTCTTAAGTGCTCTCTTGACCTCACAGATCTCCTTGATTCTGCCTGGTGGTGCAGCAGCTGTATGTCATCCCACACAGCCGGGTTTATGTGCACTCAGCACACACATATATATTCTATAATCCCAAGTTTTTTAAAAAAAAAGCCCAACTTGCTGTAGTTTAAACTGTAGTAGATACAATGAGCAGTGACGTTTAATAAGAATTGTGCAGCTGTGACCTGCAGACTGAACCTAACCACACAGTATAGAGCATCATTCCCTTTCCGGACATGGAAATTGCTTTGGACCTGTCAACACATATAAAAAATTTCATAAAAGAAGGATGATGCACGGTAGTCATGAAAATGCTGCTGAAACTGATTTTTTTAAATAGTCACCTTGTCCCACTGTGATAAGCTCTGCATCATGATTTTGTGTGTCCATGAGCTCAGAGGCACACAGAAACAGAATGTCAAACATTTTTGGGGCTCCAAGCAGACTCCTTTAAATGTTTAAATGATAAAGAGTAACATGTCTCCACATGTCATCCTCAGTCTGCATTGCAAAGTAAAAGGTTATAAAATAATTTGAAGGAAAGTTTCAGTAATTAAATCAAGTGTGTGACAATGACAGGCTCGATTTGTTATGTGACTGAACTTAAACACAAAAATTAGCTAATCATAATGTCATATGTTCATGTCTACTAATTTGAGCCGACTTGATGGAAACTCCAGCTTCCACCTGCAGTCTGAAGGTCACTTACTACCCTCGTCTACGTACCTATAACAGCCCCATAACCTTTGTAGGATGGGCTACATTTGTTTCACTCTTGTTATTTTTTGTAATTTACTGTAACGTTTGTCTTTAAGGCTTCAGTCATACTGACATTATTATGGGTGCAATGTTCCTGAACCCAGATTAATCACATTTTTGGCAGTCAAAAAAGTATTACTTACTACAGGATCATTTTAACAAACAGCTCTACTGTTATACGTAAGTCATACTGATCTATATGTAGATCAGTATCACTTCCATTCACAATTATAGCCAGTTTAAAGTTAGCTTAGCACAAAGATTTGAAGAGTAAAAATATCTTTGTTGAGTCCAAATGTGACAAAATATTCATATACCCTCTAACCCTTCCCAATCGATGGGAAACGTGAGAAGGAAGGTCTCCAACTGCAGAAGTTTACAGGAGGAGGCAGGTAGATGTAGGAATTTACATTTTATTTAACAATAAACTAAAAGTGCTGCGATGGCAGAATTAACCAGAAACTAAACTTGAATTAAAGACAGTAACAGTGGTGACAAATAATTCGGAAGATGATAGGAGTACTAATGACAAATGAGACGTAGGTGTAACTGAACCAGTTGTAACAAGTAGTAAAAGCAAACTAGAACACAAACTAAACCATCCATTCATCTGTTGTCTATACCCGCATATACTCCTATTCAGGGTCACAGAGGGGCTGGAGTTTATCCCACCTGCTACATGGTGAGAGGCAGGGTACATCAGAGGGCCAACACAGAGACAAACACTCATTTTGTACTTCTAGGGAGAATTTAGAAACGTTAGTCAGCCTAGCAAGTATGTCTCTGTACTGTGGAAGAAAGGTGAAGTACCTGAACAGAACCCATTCATACAAGGGTAGAAAATGCAAACTATACAAAGAAAGGCCCCACCTGAGGTCCTAACGGTGGAAAGTTATTGGTGTGAGGACAAAATAACCCAACAGGACAAAATCCCATGACACAACCACTGTTCAGTAGGTTCAGTGTGGAAACGGATTAATAGTTAACTGTATAAAGAATAAATAGATGGATTTCAACTCATTTAACAGCTGTGGCTCCAGTAAATTCTAATGTTTATTTACCATGTTATTCACGGCTTGCTTGATGATTTTACTTACCCTGCTTCTAATGGTAACATTAATATATTTATTAAATGTCCACTCATTTATCTAATGCAATCAATAAAAACTCCCTCCATCTCAACCTTATCAGACCAAAGCACTCTGCTGTGAATTTTTAGATGACTTGAATATATTTTGAATATTGGGTAAGTCCAGGTTTGCAGAAAAAAGAATTTGATGCAGCATTTATAACCCGGTAATAAGCTGCAGCACATTACTTATTGATTTCAGGTGAGGCATCAAAGAGGGTTTTTTCCTACTTCATAGACTTAAAAGTCTCACATGGCTTGGTCTATGTTTGTTTATCATATATTAGAGTCACTCTTGTTCACAGCAGAGGGACTCAGTGTTAGAGAAATAAAATCTGACACCCTACTGTCTCCACTTCCGTTTAGGAGGCACATGCAAGCAGCTGAACAACTGGCATTTCTCCCCGTATCAAGTGACACAGAGCATGAAATTCTGAATTTAGGTCTGTGTATGTGCTCACTCTGGCACACAGCTGATTGTTAGAAAGATTTCTGCCCCACGCTGTCACACTGATGATCTGGTGGCTTTGATGGAGGGTAAATCCAAATTTATAGGCGCCGCTGTGGTGTTACACATCAATGTATGAAGCATGTGTCACCAAATATGACTAGAAAAGTTATTTTTCTATGTTAAAAATGGCACATTTGTTTACATGTTAAATTCTAAGAAATGTATTTGCAGGAAACGTTTAGATGTTCAGCACAAATGATGCAATTATTATAGTAAGTGTGGCTGATAACTATTATTTTCCCTTTTGCCTTCATTATTATTATTATTATTATTATTAATATTATTAATATTATTGTTATTATCCATTTCCTTTGCATTTTTTTTTTTTTCACTGTGTTTATTTTTCTCCAGAAGCACTGTTTAATACCCGAGGATGCCCATCCCATATCTCTAATGACAACACTCCCCACAGCATTGCATTTGGGACAGATATTCAAAGTCACAAAGCTGTCAAGGAAGTGATACACAAAGTGGATGCAGGGAGTGTTTAGCCAAGGAGCCCCTGCACCGAAGAAAACTCCATGTTAACAGAGATTAAAACCCAGAGCTGAAGTTCACAGCAAATGCCAAAGCAGAGTTTAGGCTGAGCTTCCGAATTTATTATCATGTTACATCACTTTAAGATCAAGGAAGAATGTGATTGGCAAGGTTAATCCTTCCCTCTCCTTAGGCAGTCAGAACAAATGATAACTTAAGCTGGAAAAAATTAAACAGAATACAAACAAGCAAATTAAGTTAATATGGCTGATGAACTGTCAAAAACATGAGAATAAGGGGCTTAAAAGTAACTGATGACTAGTGTGTGCTAAGTTCTGCAGCACAAACAGAAGCTTAAAAAATGGCTTTTGCCATGCTTTTCCATTAAGTGAAAATATTGGCTGTTGATCAGCTGGAATACTTAGAAAGTTGAAAATGTAGCCTGTGAGTGAGCTGATGTTATCAGCAGCTGTCGATCAGCATAAAAAATCACTGTGGGTGCCGGCCACGAAAGCCTGGATCATTTATCGATTGAAACCCCCTCAATAATTCCTAGGGCTTCAGATGCTTTGCTTGACAAAAATATCAGATTTTAACCTCAAAGAGTTCAGTTAACACCGCCCTGACTGACAGCATTAGATGCTCTAATTGCACTGTGAAACCACCTTTGAGTGTTAGGAAGACATGGCAGCTTAAAAGAAAGATAAGGTGGCAAAGGTTTATGCATCTTAGTCAAAACTGTTTCACAATTCCAAAACAGAATCAAGTCAAAGATGTCTTCTTAATGACGTGTGATTGACGTTTTTTTTACCCACCTCCTGTATGGATCACAGTTTTAAAACCATGTTACCAGCAATATAATATTTTATTTTATTTTATTTTATTTTATTTGGACTGATTGGCTGATTTGGACAATTACTGTCGGTCATCTGAATTTGCTGGCCATCCTTATTTATCTACAATCATAAAGGATGAGGAGAAATATGAGCAGCAAGAGGAAGCTACACTATTTCAAGTAAAATAACCTGCACTCAGTCTGCAGCAGATTTCTTTCCATTCTTGAAACAGCATTTTTCATAAGGGAAACTTTAGAAATCTACATTTTTGCCCTCCAGCTCTGTCACTCTTACCAGGGCAGAGGAACTTTTTTATCATTAGGCTCCAGCTAGAACACAGAGGTTTACTAATCACATGCTTTTAGATGTTACAAGATACAGTTACAAAAATAGAAGTGTTCATGACTTTTCAGTGGTCACTGCTAATCCATGGAACAACTTAAGTATTCGTATAGGAACTCAGAGATATAAATGAAGACCCGCTTTGAATTTAAATAAAGCCTTACACCTTGATTTCATTCATAGGTTGTTATTGCGTTCTAACTGGAATATTATTTTATTAATTTTAATCCCCCACTGGGTATCATTACAATCTGAGCCACGGCAAATATAATTACTACATTATATAGTAGTTATTTAGTGATTACTCATCGTGCTGCTTGATAGTAATGCCAAATGCAGCCTAGACTGAAGAAATTTTCCTTGAAGTATTTACATTTACAAAAAAAACATAAAAAAGCAGAACTGAACCAACTTTTTCTTGGTCCTAAAACTGAATTTATGAGTACAAACCAGTCCATATATTCATATAAACCTCTTCGGTGCAAGACACATTTCATCTTGTATTCTGTGCGCTACCTATAATAACTTCCTCGTAGCTCATAGGTATGATGTATCAGTATTAATGCATCACAGCAATGAAATTGAAATCCCAGAATAATAATGAGATATAGACTCCACTTTTTTAGGTACAACTTGCTAGTACTGGGTTGCATCCCATTCTGTCTTCAGAGCTGTCATAGATTCAACAAGAGTTGGAAAAATTGCTTCATATTGACATGACAGCATTACAGTTGCTGCAGATTTCTAATAATGATAATAATGGATTTGATTTATATTGTACATAATTTAAAGCACTTTACAGTGAATTCATTATTCATTCACTTGTTCTTCCACATTCACACTGGTTTTAGTAAGCTACTGCGTAGCCCTGAAATAGAACATGACAACAACCTCGCCAAGCACCAAACATTTCACTGGCAGTGAAGTGTGAAGTGTCTTGCCCAAGGACACAACAGTGTCATGGGTTCAGGTATGTGTGTCTCCACCTGCTGCATGGAGTCGCTGTGTGGAGAGGTGTGGTTGCTTTAAATTTTGCAGGTACATCTGGCACAGCTGTCCCCTATCAAGGAAAAACCCTGGATTCACCTTCAGTTAGCAGCAGATTGTTGCCTATGTGGTTTAAAGCTGGATCCGCCTTGATCTTATGAACCAAAAGTATTGTGAGTAGTGTTTCAATATGTTGCGTCAGCATGCTAAAAGTCACGTGAGCACACCAACCTCGTCATGTCATTTATGTGTGTGGAGCTGGGAATGGGAGATTTTTGTAATTTATGCAAACATCAACCACTTCTGGAGGACAAAAGGTTTTTTGCATTGTTATTGTGCAAATCATCTTTAAAACTACTCATATAGAGGTGGATATGAAGAAGCTGAAGAAAAACGAACAGTTAGAAATCACCAAAGTGATGCTGATATGCTTAAACAGCATGTAAAGAAACTCTTTTTTGAGATTCTAACCAGCCAACCTTGCCGGCGGAGAAAATCAAGATGCTGTGAAGCAGGGGACCAGAACTAGCATAGGCTGTCTACAAGTGGATTTCTGATATCCTTCATTGGTATTTCTGACACTGAATGATGACATTTAAATCTGTCCATTGTGGAAACTGAATGGGATCATTTTATCAAGCGTCTACGTTAACATGTCAGCTGGAGTCTCTGATCAGATTGATTTCAATCACATAGATGACATATTCGTCCATGTCAGTGATTGCCAATTCATTCAGTTGTTGAGTTAATACATTTATTGAATGAGTGGGCCAGCAACGCTTTCTTTGAAATGCAATCATGCCACCATGCACACCATGACAATTTCACGGAGATGGTCTCATGCTGCGTCCTAATCGGGCCGTTGTCTCTCGACTTCCCCTTCATGTCCACAGATGGGCAATAGTCCATATCTTTGGTGTCATCAGACAGACAACTGGAGACAAACAGAGCACTGCACACCCAGTAACAGTAGGACATAGCCTTTCATTTTGTGCAGCCGATCACATGAATCCAGACTGCTCACTGGTGATTGTTCATGGGTAACCGGCGAAAATCATGTGCCATCTCGCCTCAACATTTTGAACACTCAAATATACAACAATGGTCCGGCATTGCTCTAATTTCCTCGGTAAAGACAAACACATAACCTAGTTCACTTAATAGCTGCGCTTTCTGCTGAAGCAGTTCGGTGCATGCGTGAGCGACATCTGCATAACGTTCGAAATTGGTCCATTTTGAAGGGGTTGACCCTGTCAATCTGTCACTATTTTAAAAGGGTTTCAGTTGCATTGTAAATCGAAGGCTTTTGAGAGTATGCTAGCAGTCATTCATCAATTCGAACTGAAGGAAAGTGTGACGTTAGAATATTAGCTTGTTTTAGAACCATGTGGACATAGCCTTAGTTGACTAGATTGGCACCTTGTGTGGTATTCTGCTGCTATAGCCCATCTGCATCAAGGTTCACTGTGTTTTGTCTTTGTTTGTTTGTTTGTTTGTTTTGTTTGTTTGTTTTGTGTGTGTGTGTGTGTGTGTGTGTGTGTGTGTGTGTGTGTGTGTGTGTGTGTGTGTGTGTGT
>JBAFTB010000011.1:15662333-15673917 GCA_037177355.1 Melanotaenia trifasciata | reverse complement strand
GTTTGTTTTTTTTGTGTGTGTGTGTGTGTGTGTGTGTGTGTGTGTGTGTGTGTGTGTGTGTGTGTGTGTGTGTGTGTTCAGAGATGATATTCTGCATACCGTGATTGTAATGAGTAGTTATTCGAGCTTCTGTTGCATTTTTAGCATCTCAAATTAGTCCATTACATCAACAAAGCGTTTTAATCCAGATAACTGCTGTTCACTGGATATTATCTCTTTTTCAGACCATTCTTTGTAAACCCAAACTTGTGTGTGAAAATCCCAGTAGATCAGCAGTTTGGGCTGGTCTAGTAACACAGGCAGTGGATTTTCTTAATTTTAGTTAAAGTACAGGAAAAAAAAGAAAAAAAGACTAAATAGTCAAACACTGAAATTAGGAACCTACATTTTGGATTATTTTCCCACACAATTCATCTGTGATTAGCCCTTAAAAGATGAAAGAAAATAGATTAATGAGAGGGAAAGTGAACATTAGTTTCACAACTGAGGTAATGACAAGTGAGCTATTTGAATATACCAAAGAGACAAAGCAGGCAGGCGCATATTCACAGCAAAACAACTGAGAAGTGTTATCGCTTGTACAAAAATAAGAATCTATGACTTTGACCCTTTTCTAATTGCTGCCAGTACAAGCAAAAGTTCTTTGTTTGGAGGCAACTGGATTGTTGTAGTGTTTTAAAAACACTAAATCATAGTGATAAAAACAGACCTATGTGATTATCAGGCATTCAGCTCAAGTTTCTATCCTGAGAGTGGAAAAAGAGAGGTTTCAAATCTCATTGACATATTCTATGTGGTCTAATCAAGTCTGGAGTTTTAGTGGTGGTCTGGCCAGACGGCTGCACCAACACATGGAGGTGATATTTGAGACTGTGTGGTGAAAGATGAGCTTCTGCACTCTACCCAAGATGACTTGAAAGGTGATATTCTAGCAAAATACATCCCAGCTGCTGAAGTATGTGAAAATTACATCAACTGGAAGAGAAATAAGATCTGATAAAACCTGCTGAGCGGACTCAAAACAGGAAAGTTAGGAAAGTATAACACTCAAGTAATATGGCATTGGAAATATTATGTGGCTACAGTAGTGTGGAAATTTTTCCATTTTAAGGGTAGATTTGAGCATGTTGCCAGATAGAGATTCCTGTATACCTTCAACACAAACTCTGTGTAAAAGAATCCTCTTTTAAGTTTAAGTCTGTATGTGAGAGCACAAAAAAACTAAAATGTGGTAAAAAACACTCATTATTCATTTCACAAAAAACGTTTGTGGAAAAACTAAATATAACCCATGATTTAATAGCTTGTAGAACCAACTTTAGCATTCTAACTTTAAGATATTTTCTTGCATGTTGTGGAGGAAATTTGGCCCAATCTTTTTGGTATTTGTTTATGCTCAGCTCTTCCAGTGTTCTGCGCCACCACTTCAGCATTGTTGAGGTCTGGACTTTGACCAGGCTATTTGCAACGCCTTGATAATGCCTTTATGTCAAGCTTTAACTGTCAGACAGATGGCTCATATTCGACTCTATAATGAGTATAGATGGTAGAGGACACAGAGGAGTTAGTGGTCAATTCAGTTGCTGCAAACTATTCAGGTCCTGTGGCTCTACAACAAACCCAAACCATTACAAATCCACCACTTGACAATTGGTATGAGGTGTTTGTGCTGAAATACTGTGTTTGGACTTCAGCGAATGTGGTCTTGTGCACTAACGGTTAAATGTCTCCACTTGGGTTTTGCTTGTCCTAAATACACTGTTCCATCTTTTAGTGTGTTCAGCTGCAACTTTAAATAAATACATTTTGATTTGAAAAAAATCCCATGTCACTCCCATGACATGTTTTGTATGTTTTCTGTGTTGTTTCACAGAGGCTACTCTGAATTTTTACAACAGAATAAAGATTAAATTAAAATATAAAAGTTTGTCATGTTTTTTAAAGAAAAGAAAAGGAATATGGGCTACTGGTCACAAAAGTTCAATTAAATCTTTGTCACATTTAGAAAGATTGTTCAAACTCCCCTTCATCGCCACTCATATTTCTGACATGTATAGAAGCTAGAACAGGTGTGTGGCTGCAAAATAGTCATAACTTTAATAGTAAGGTAAGCTCCAGTTTGTCTTCTGTCTCCATTATTCTCTGTCCTTTTATTACGTTTGGTCCAGTGTGTCCAGCTGAAGTTGATAAGATGGAAAAAATTAAAGGGCTTCTCCTTAACAGAATTGAAGCTCTTATCATGTCTATCTCTAAGATGTTTCCTTCATTCTGCTAAGAATCTTCCTAAGCAAAAAGGACAACTCGATAGGCCTACAACCCTCTGCAATTTAATTATTCTAAATATATTGATGGTATTCAGTGTATGTTGGTGGATCCGTTACCTTTGTCAGATTTCCACTGTCATTAAAATGCATTTAGAAGAAGAGCTTATTCTCATCCCGTTGGAAAATCAGAGCTTATACACAAAAGGCTCATTCCACACACATTCAAACTACATTTTCAGTCTATACAGATTTTCAGACAATGTGTTGTTTTCATAAATAAACTCTCACACACACACAGAGAGAGAAATCAGAGGCAATATTAGCATGTTGCCCAAAGACATCAGGACTAGGAAAGGCAAACATCAAGCCAATGACCTTCTGATTGGCAGATAACTGCTCTATCTTCTGAGCCACATTAGCTAAATTTGATTTATTTTGTATTTTGGTTTTTAAAAAAAAAAAGAAAAGAAAAAAAAGCAGCTACTGCGTGGGACAAGTGGAGGTGTAACTGTGATCTTTCATGCCAGCTGATAAAATGCTTCTGCTTAGAATGCAGCTGTGTTTCTTCACCCTGACCTCCTTCAAAAGCCCTCCTCACTGCTTGTCTTGACAATATCTGGAGGAAAGGATGCAAGGAAACGTAAACATAATGAAAAGCCCTGCATGCTTGAATGGTTGCAGTTTTCTTTCTGTTTGTTGGCATATTATCCTTGATGCACTACTGCCATCTTTCTGTCAATGTAATATTGTGAAACATAGCTGTGTGCATATGGATGTGCATGAGTAAAGTAACTTTTTTTTCCTCTCGTAGACAAATACACAGGTCCAACTGAATGCAAATATTACTCCATGCCTGCTTTAGGCAAATGCTTTCTTACAGTAGTCTATCTGTAACTTTCTGCTTTCACCTTCTTCTGCAGTCTGACAGTCCGAGGATTTGTTTTATTCACTTTTAAAGGTTCTTAATCATTTTTTTGATCGTTATTTTTACCTTCGTAGTTAAATGTTTGAGCTGCCATCTTGTTAGCATGTGAAGACACTGATCTCCACATGCACACAAGGGTTAAAGGGATATAAATTAAACCATAAAACGTACCAATGAAGCTATAGAAATAGACACAGAGAAGTGCGCTTGAGGATGTAAACAAAACAGATTTCAAAAGATTGCAAACAGGGTGAGCAGATGTTTTTATGAGGTTGAAAACACATTAAATATGTCTCTTAGGCCTTGAGGATACATATAATGTAATTAGGTGTGTAGCTGAATGTAAACAAAATGTCGTTTCTTTCCAAGCCTCCACAGGACACCTTGAATCAAAGCATACCCATGCATTATTAAGCCTAAGAAGGCACTGAAGCTCTGCTGATGGGTTAACACTCTTCCACTTACATCATCTGGGGTGCTTATGCTAAACGGGTAACGGGTGTTGCAGCTTACACAAGCTTTGCTTGTGGTCTCACATGCTGCTGGAGCCCACTCATATCAGTGGGTGACACCCCTCCAGGGAATGGAGGGGTGTTATGCATCCCCAGGGAGGCGAAAGCATGTCATCAGCACAAACTGTTGGCTAAGGCTCAGAGGGAGCTTTTTAATTGTGGCTCGTGTCATGCTGAAATAATCATGGAGGCTGTGGTGTCAGGAAAGGTTGCCAGCAATAAACAGTGTCATGTTACGTGAACCATGTGTTATTTTACAGGTCTTTTTACTTGCATAGTTATGCGAACATTTTGGGGAGAGTGTAAAGAGATCAGAGAGGTTTGCTTAATAAGTTAATAACCTGAGTGAGGATTTTTTTTTTTTTTTGATGAGAGGTGCTATTGAAAGGAATCAATATAAAAAGCAAAGGGAGTTATACTGTATTTTGAACTAACATACCCAAAAGTTTTTATGAATAAAAAAAGAAAATAAGGCCCAGTTCCCATTATAGCCATTTCTCATTTTGACTTGTTTCTTTATATTTCACATCCCGGGTAATTTGGCGATCATGTCAAACAAAGGGTTTGTGTAGTTCAAAAAAAAAAGAAGAAGAAGTCTAATTGAACTTCGTGGGTCGCAGTCAACAATGAATCACAAGGTGTTATGGAAATTCTAATTGTATTCCCACTTCAGCTATCAGTAAGAACGGGGGTATAATTTACCAGCCAACTGACTGTGAGACAGGTGAAATTGAACGTTCAGGCTTTGAGAGGAACTTGAGCTTTAATCGCAGTATACAACTAGAAAATCCTCATGTGGAGTGCCCATGCATGTTTACCACCAAAGATGAAAGGAAATGCCAAGTAGATGTCAATCAGCATTGGTCTTTAGCACAATTGTAGTCTTTCTTTGGATGACTTGAGCAATAAGACTTTTCCATTGCCTGCTGCTTTTCAATATAAGAGAGACTAAACGCAGATCCGGCAAAAGCCACCTTTACTATATGCTTAAGTTTGAGCTTAATAAGCTTCAGGGGCAGTTTGTTAAACAAAAAGCTGAAGAACAAGACATTGATCAAGAGAAAGGCTGGAAAGATAAAGTGGCGAGAGAGTTGGGCAACCTGCTTTGTCTTTAATTAAAAATAAAAGGTTTATCCTTGCAGACAGCAGCTTCTGGTCTCCAAGGGCTGCTCCAATTACAGAGTAAGAAAAAAGAAGGGAGACTCACAAGTCCGCAAGTAGGAAAGATGCAGAGAGGTAGAGTAGGTCTGCTGTACTTTGATTTGTGGTACAAGTGTATAAACTGATATGTGTTTCTCTTACACATAAGTGTGAATCAACAGGTCTTGTGCTTGTGAATCTGTAAGTGCTGGGTCAGCAGAAAGAGGGAGCATATGATTTTCCAGTGTACAGAGATGTGTTTGTATGCATGTATGTGTGTGTGTGCTGGAAAGGGAAAAGAGGGCGTCTCTCTAATGGTCCCTCCCCAGCCCTGCCCCTTCACATAGAGGAGTCTCCTGTAGCAGGTCCCAAAACTGGAAACTCATTCAGTTCCTTCTGAATGGAGTGTCTTTAACGTGAGAGTGGCGGACTTAACTTTCAGCAAAGAAATCATGAGAGTCCTGCAGTCGGTCCTCGCCGGTGTCTTCCTGACCCTCCTGCTCTGTCTCCCCAAACTCGGTCATGGAGGTAAGTGCCACTGCAAATCACTCTACCAGTGTCCTGTTACCCCCACACCCCAATACAAACACACACACACACACACACACACACTTGTCTATTCCAGTCTGTCAGGGATGCACCAGAGATTATATCATGGTGTCTGCCCAAAGCTTCCTCATTACATAAATCAAAGTCTGGCAGGCTGGTGAGGTAATGTCTCAGACTTGAACTGGAATAAATTCAGCTTTAAAACTAAACTGAGCAAACAAACCAAAGAAGTCATATCATTTGCTTTCATATCTATTATTAACACTACACAGTCCATGTGTCATTCATTCTTGTGCAGCTTTCTTTTTCTGGAATGAAACTCAATACATTGAGCCATGGTCTCACCCTTCTTCAAGGTCTGAGACAACATCTGTTGGTTCCTCATCTTTTTTTTTCTGTGCCTTTCAGCCTGCATCTGGCTGAATGTGAGAGTGTATTTTATTTGAGAATGTTTACACTGAAAACATGTTGCCAAAAGGCAGGAGGTAGAGAAGCCGAAGCACTCTTGAGCTGAGGTCCCTCTGCCGGCAGCAATGAATGGCTCTTTGAAAAGGAAGTGCACAGTGGCAGGCAGAGCTGCTCCTTATCCACCCAAAGAGAAGAGATGAAAGTAAGCGAGAGCAAGGGGCTAGTAAATCTGTGAGAGGCGGTGTGTGCTTGATGGCCAAGGCCTATACAATGTTGCCATAGAGTCTAAGTAGGGTGCCACAGATACACCTTTTCAATATAATACAGTATGTTACTTTAACACTCCTGGTGGAATATGTATTGTTTATTATGTGCATGGAAAATTTAAATTTTGTCACCAGACTGTTTTAAATGCAACAAGAAGAAGTCTGTTTATGCACTACAGTGACATCTGTTGATGTTTTAGTACAAAGGTTTTTTTTACATAAAAAAAGAAAACACTATAGCAATATTGTCTAATATTGATATATTAGCAATCCAATACAACAACTTGCTGACACTACTACACTATCAATATTTGATATAACTCCTAAAGAGGCAATTATCTTATTGCTGATGCAAGAAAAAAGCATATTTATGTGTATGTGTTACCGTGAATGACTACTTTTTTCAGGATTTCTGGATTATATCTTTTCAAATTCATAGCTAATGTAGGTCAGTAACTTTTCAAACACAAGTTTCCACATTTTCTGCATATACTTTGGAAATAGTAATCACACCAGGATGAAACCACCACCACATAAAACTGTACATAAGGGAAGTTATCCTCAGCCTTGAACCTAGAGTTCTTTGAACAGAATGGATGAGTATTGGTTTGTTTCAGTGGCACAGAATCAAAGCTCAGCTGGAGAGCTGGATCCAGTTTCTCATCACTGTGATCAGTTCATCACATGCATAAAAAGAGTTGTCTGCCCTTCTGTTTGCTCATTTAGAGATAAGCCTCACTGACTGGAATGACGGTGACACCTCTGCATTACACTGAGCCAACAATGGCTGTCTGATTATGGTCACCTTTTCTGGCAATTTACAGACACAATTTGCATGATAGTCTGAAGAGTTTTTATGTATGCTGTACAGAGTATTATTGCTACGGTAGTGCTGACTGGATAAATGATGCAGCAGATGTCATTTTCCATAGATCTGAGACCAAATGCTCCTCCAATCAAAATGATGGCAGGATGAAACAAGTAAAAACTGTTCGGGGTTACGGTTTCTCCTCATCTAATTATCTGTTGGCACAATCTTTACTGCCTCAGTGTGAACAGGACTCACCCACTGACCCCAGAGAGATAAATGCTAATGTTGACCAGATGTACCAAGTCACTGATTAGATATTTGGCCCCCCCTTGCTCCACAAAATGCCTACCACAAGCTGTTGGGGGACTCTTCTGAAAATTACAAACAAGGCTTTCAGAGGGTTTGGCTTCTTCCCAGAGTTTACATCTTCAAATGTTTGAGGTCATGCTCCACATGAGGTCTGGAAGCTTTCTTGTTCTGGTATTGGCACCTTTCTTTGAGGAATCACAGTGCGGGCTCTCTTTAGCTGTTGAAGTGATTTATCTGTCCCGTCCAAGGAGATCTTGAACAGTAGCAGAAGTGGTTTTAACACAGCATAGTGAGCCATTCCCTCTCAGATTATTATGTTTTCTTGTGTGGAGTAGCCTCCAAATTTCCTATATAGTCTTATTGTGTTTCATCTGACCACAAACACTTGTTTTAGTATGAACAAATCAAATCAAACATTTTCTTAAGGTATATGAATTTATGGGAGACAGCAAAAATATGAGATGAAAGACAGAGATCCTGCTGTTAAGCATCTCAGTAATCTAACATCAAAGTGCACAAATCCTCTAACTTTATCAGTGACTATTTCCTCATAGAATTTAAAAGTGACATCTTTTTTGGCACTGAAACAGACAAGCAGCATGGTTCTGTATTGAGCAGCCATGTGAGAACACTTTTTCCACATCAAGGGATGTTCATTTTATCGCGGCTGTATCTGAAATTGGACATGACATCCTCCTGTTCCATGTCTTCGAAACACCCCGCAGCTCTGTAGCTCTTCAGCCATCATTAAAGTTACCCTTCAACCACCACTTTACCAAAGTTTGGAAAAAATGGGAAGGGTGGACATTTCCAAACTATAAATTGCTCTTAGTGCATGCATGTTGTTTGGTTGGTATGGTAATAGAGGTGTTTTCCCCATGACTTTTTGTCGGTGCATTGATATAAGGACACAAAGCGTGCTCCCACAGAGGCCACGTCTGCGGCCACTCCCATACGTAAACAGTGGAAAGTTAATGTCTTTTCTTGCCCCATTAACAGCCTTCCTATATCATCTTTATTTGTTGCCTTAGCTAGCTTTTTGGGAATCCATTTAAAGCATTTAGGCTTGGCTTCGAACCAACAGATGAAAGAAAGAAAGCCCATAATTGCTGGCAGAACCAATACTGCTATCTGTGTATACTACCATATACAGTATGTGTGACATGTAAAAGATGCCAGATAACAGTTAAAAGCACAGACTTATTTAACATATAGTTCAAATAACTTGTAGTAAGATCAAAAATCTACAATAGTACAATTTATTATGCTCATTTGTGAGCACTTCTATATATTTTGCTCCTGACTGTGTTTAAATTCTCAATCACAAAGCTGAACAAAGAGATTTACATCCTGAGACTGCATAGGAGCTTGCTATTTCCCCTTGGGTGTAGTGTCTCTATGGAAACAAGAGAAAAAAATAAACATGGAATTTGCCTAGGCTTTGTGAAGTGTCAGCATACAAGTCCTCCATGTGTTCCCTGATAGTTGGCAGAGAGAGCGTTGCAACTACAAGTGTCTCCCCAGAAGATTAATAAGTCCAATATTTGCAATGGGAAATTAATGAGATTAGTGTTCTGCTGCCTGTTATGGCCCCACAGACACATCTTGTGACCCTCCACTCACCTTTTAGTTTAAACACATGATGCTGAGAAGGATAGAAATGTGGCTTTTGGAGGAAATCCAAACAAGAAAACCAGAGTGTTTATAAATGTAGAGGAGAATGTTCTCTTTGTAAATCCCTCCATGTGTCAATGCAAAGCATATTCTATTGTTTACTCTAACTTTCTGGGACTTGTAGGAATTCAGAATCTACTTTCAACCATGCAAAAATGTCAGAAAATATAACTTTACCATGAGCCATTTTAAAGTACATGACAATGACTCAAAAGCAGTTGAGGGAACAAATTTACTTTTTTGTCGTAACAGCTGTTTTCTTTAAAAAAACCATAAACTCTAGAGGTTTCTGTGCTTAAAAACGAGGGCACTTCCTCTAAAACTAAAACATCTTGTACCAAAGGCATTCAATCACTGACAAGCTTTTGGTTTCACGAAAACGAGACCTTTCTAAGACATCTGAACATGGAAGACAATCAATATTGATAATGTTTCTTGTAATATAACTCCCTCACTTCTGCTTTCCTGACATTTCTCCCTGCCACTTTCAGAGAAAAAAAATGGTTTATTAACTATTTTAGAGGATTTGGGCCCCAAGGCAAACATCATTGCAAGAATCCAAAGTTAGTTGTAGTAGAGCAACTTGCCTTACCCCAATGGTTTCCTCTCTCTGTAAATTCATCTTGTTATTGTAGAAGGATAGGTTTGAATTATCTGACCTGCAGTCAAAGATTGAGCAGTATGTCTGCTCAGTGGATTGCAACATTGGCCCAGAGTGAGCTTATTAAAGGTTTGATTCCTTCAACAGCAATGCTTCTGTCAAGGTGTTGGTGAATAACTACTGCTCCTACAACTGAGCTGCTTCGATCGACTGTTAGATAGTGTTTTGAATGAGTTAGAGATAAAGTGTATTTTATCATTTATTTCACGTAATTACAACCTTGTATTTCTCAAATTAATCGCTGAAACCTCAAAACAATCATATAAGGGTACACATAAGCCAATATTTATTTCAAATTATTAAATCTAAATCTAATTTCAGAGTCAGAATCTAAATGAAAGCACCAGAAAAACTATGATTACAGTTACTTTGGTTGGGCAAAGTTAAAATATAAGATCTGCAATCTGTGAACTAATAATTTAAATAATTTAAAGTTATGTTTTTAGTTTCTTCTACAAACAAAATTGCTAATCTTGGGGTAAGGCTACCTTTTAATTAGACCACTGTCCCAGGTTGTCCACACAGACTAATAAGTAATTCAAACATTGGAGAGATGGTTAACAGAGCCTTGCTTAATGGTTTCTTTTGTCTATTTGAAATGTTTTAGGCAAGCACAGGAGTATGGTAACTGCAGGGAATGATGGCATCTAAAATCATAACACTTGTCTGCTATTAAACAGGATCACTTTTGAAAGCAGCGGCATTAAGTGATGAAGTTATCTGGTTGTCCTTCACGAGCTTTGCAGATGTAACAGATGAACATTTCTTCCACAGCAAAGGAGAAGTTCTGCTCTCCTTCTGAATGCATCATGAGTACTCAGCGACTTCAAAAGCGAGAGCACTGAATTTATTCTTATTAAGATGCAAAAATCCGGAATAAAGATATGTCCTTCGCCTTGAGGACTCAATCCTTCCCAGGCAGATGATCTTTCCCACATTGCTCTCTTTGAGGTTGCTGGCTGTCAATGGAAAGCTGCTTGGATTATATTTTGGGGCTATCATCTACTTAGAGCGGGAAGAGAGCCCACACACAGACCTCATTTAGCCTTGGGTGTGTACACAAAGAGTTTCTGTGCATAAACACAGACTGAAATTCTGTCTCAAGGTAAAAGGTCAAAGGCCATCTTGTGGTGGCCTCCTGTGTTGGCGTAACTGTTTTTACGTCAGTCAGATAAGCTGGCGGGAAGGTTTTTTGCAGCAGTTTAGTGATAAATGGTCTACGCCCATATTTAAGGGCCATAAGTGGCAATTTGGGATTTCAGATTGTTGTGATTACCTTGTAGCCATGCAATTTTAGGCAATTAAAAGGACACAGTCTTACCTACAGCAGCAGCAGAATAGGATAATATCTACATTACTGAAGGAAGAAAATAGCCAACATTTAGTTCATGGGCGAAGAAACCCAATCTAATGGATGGACACCACCAGACATAAATAAGGAAATAGTCACTTTGGGGAGGAGAAAAGCTACAGTATATTTAGAAAGAAAAAAAAGTTGGTGTATGCACTAATTCTCCAAATAATGCTTTTGCATAACACTAGACATTTTACTAAAATTTTAGATATAAAGCAATATTATATGTAGTAAATGCCACAGGAACGACAAAAGATGCAACCACTTATTGACTTTATAGAAAATTACTCTATTACTCTTCAGCGGCAAATCTGTGGAATTACCTGCTAGCTTGCCACTGAAATGAGGCATTGGATGCATCACAAATAAGCATGTCAGCGTCATGTGTTCAGTCTCATCTGACTGCCTGCTATTCAGCACAGTCAGCTTCAGCAGGCGTCTTGCCAGAGACTGGAAAAGTGCAACCACAAAGAGTTAAATGGAAACATAGGAGCCAATTGATGTTGGTTGATTAGAGGGGTTTGAAAAGCTTTCTAAAATATTTTAAGAACTAAATGTTTATTTATAATTTTTTAAAACTGATTTTTGGAAAAGGTGATATCCCTATCTCTTTCTAATGATCCCAGTTTATGGCAAATGGCCAGTACTTATATAGCGCTTTTATCCAAAGCGCTTTACATGTACGTCACATTCACCCATTCACACACTGAT
>JBAFTB010000011.1:15650959-15662233 GCA_037177355.1 Melanotaenia trifasciata | reverse complement strand
CAATTAGGGGTTCGGTGTCTTGCTCAGGGACACCTCGACATGAGTTCTCCGGGCTGGGCTCGAACCGGCGACCCTTGAGCTGCAGGACGAGCACTCTACCCACTGAGCCATGCCGTTTATGGCCACTTATGATACAATATAATATGTCTAATTTTTTTTATACAATGGAGACGCCATAGTAAACACTTTCAATTTAAGCAATAAAGCCTAGAAGAGGTTTTCTAAGTCAACCAAGTAGAAAAACAAACTGTCAAAGTTCATTGGGACCACATTTGCCTTTTTGTTTTTCCCTTAATTTAATTATGTGGAAATCACTTTAGTCAAAGAAGGCCACCTGGATCATTGGAGCAGTTTTGGTGTATCAGAGTTGAACAGTGATGTTTTATGAGAGACGAGAAAATCTGTTTATCCCACGTGTTTATTTTTCATGAAGATCCAGGCCTCCTTTTATATTACATAAGTTTCACTAGGGCATCATTAGAGCATGAGGCAGACTGTTAAATGGTAAGACGGCTTGCAAAGTGCATCTAAGACTAATTTTCAGAAGTCATCGTAGTAGTCTTTAGTAATTTGCAAATAATATTTTTACCTTTAGGTCAGTGCTCAAAAAGTAAAGTTGTAGGATCTAATGGAGGATTCGCTCAATAATATGTCTTTTGGGTTTTAGTCAGAACAATGAATCTATTACTTGTTTAAACATTTCAGGCAGAATAATGGCATTGAATACACCAACATCAAATCCAAACTGTGATGTGTAAAGTCCAATTTATTGTGTCGACTTGCCAAAAATTGTACAATGCCAGTATAGAGTGAATTAAATGAGATTAGACTGAGGGTGACTTGTCAGAATATTGATGTCGCCCCATTTGGTTGCGGGATAAAAACAATTAAGAGTGATTTCCAAACACAATTAAACATGTTACAACTAGTATGCAGTATTATAAGGAAATGGGAATACTGGTTGCAGTATAATGATATTATTGTGTCCATACTTATCAGACACAGTGGACCCTGAATGGGAACATTTAGAATTTGAGTGTATTGTTGGACCCTGAGAAAGACAGGCTCATTCTCCTACTGCACAAACTGAACTGTGTTTATTTTTGATAAGAGCTGTTGGGCGTTTAGTGCCCAAAATGAAAACTTCAGAGAAAATTCTCATCATCACTGAGCTGCCAAGCTTTCAATAAGCAGGAATTATGCATGACCAGATGTCTTGATACAAGCAGCCTTTTTTTTTTTTTTTTTTTTCTCCCCTTTTGTTTTTGCTTTTCTTTTTGGAAAATAGTCTGTTTTATCATTTAACTGAAAATTAATACATTCTTCACTGGCGACCATTGTTTTTCTTATCTGCAGAATATAAATTAAAAGCAAAAAGGAATAACAAAGTATCTCCTCTAACAAAAGAGCTTTCATGGAATTAATCATTCAGTTTACCCACCAAGATCATCTGTCAAGATCTTTTCTACTTGTTTATTGTGAATGTTATCAACTAATAAATCAATCAGGCCTTATAACATTATCATATGATGTGAATTAATGTCTATATTTGATTTATAAATAAAGCAAATCACATATCCTGATCAGTGGTATCAGACCAATGTGGCCAGAAAAGGCATGTCAGGTCAAAGGGAAAGCAGCATGAATCATGGGAACTGTTTCTACCATTGAGCTGAGTCATCTGAGGTTAGGAACACTGGAACCAACTTTTTTAGTTAAGATCAAAGATGAAGGTTGTCATCAAACTGTCCCCCAGCCTCTCTTACCTAATATAGACAAAACAACGTTAGTGAAGGAAGGTCAACACTCCCCAATTAGCCAAGTTTGAATGAGCGCTGAAACAGACGGAGAGACAGGTTCACCATCTGTCACCAAACATCCAACCCCCCCACACCCAGCGATACAGAACATGTGTCAAGTGTCACACTGCGATAATCAACCACTTCCAGTAGTTTGGATGATTCCAGGAATGTGTCCAGACCTAGCAACGACAGGTGCATTAGTCCCTCCTTCTCCTCTACCTCTGGAGGCATCATCTACAGCTGGATTAAACTCATTCAGACTCAGTTACATTTTTGGTATGTAAGGTTTTGATCTGCTGCAGATGTTTCCTTGATGTTTTACAGAGTTGAAGTTGCAAAAAACTAAACCCAGTTTTGGTAGAGCTCTAGTATTTTTCCTCTGCAGTGAAGTTATGTAAACTTGTGCAGGTTAGTAACTGTTTCACCACAGTTCCTCTTTGACTGGATGTAAAAGTTTGAGTGGCTATCAGGACGGAAACATCTGCGTCGTGCTGAGCATTTGTGTTTTTTTGTGTAAAATTTGATCCATGGGTCTGAATGTAGCTCTCATTATATTGCTGTTCCAGTTTTTTAATTGACTGATCTCGGCCTCAGACAGTCTTGTCATTTCATTATAGGGTATTATTGGGAGAAATTATTAAATTAACTTTGTTATTCATGAATTAAATGTTCTATTTTCTGTTGAATCTCCTGTGTCACAGCTGATTTCTGCTGGATCCGATATGAAGTGTCGGCAAAAGTTTGTTTTTTTTTTTTTTGTTTTTTTTAATTGTTGAGGAAAATACTTTTTTTTAAATTGTATTTTATACATGATCTGCTTCAACATGGGCCAGGTATTAAATTATTAAACTGGAATTTGTCCTCTTAGAAATTCAAAATTCACTTAATAAATGGGACACGCCCACAGCGATCAATAGCCCGACTTGTTACTGTGTCCTGGTGCAGAAAGTGCAACCCCCTGGGAATTTTACTACTTTTGTATTCTGTAAGCTACAGGTACTAACTCATGAAATGAAAACTAGATAACGCTGTAAAACTTGTTGAAAAAGTGGTTGTTGAATTGCTTACTGTTTTATTCTACTGAGGGACTGTTTTGTTAACACTATCCCTTAGAGACTCAAGTCTGCTATTTTTACAGCAGAAGCTGCACATGACTCATTATTTTAAATAAAGAGAAATGAGCTGTAAGTGTGGGGAGTCTTTCATGCCCAGAGGGGCTCTGACTCATAAGCACAAGGCCGAAGTGGGTAATCATGAGACATCAGACTTTAGAATAATTGTTTTTATGCTTCTAATTAGCACTGGACAGCTTGTTGGCCTCTGGTTCAAAATGACAGGATTGAGCGACGTAGCTGATGATATACGTAAATGAAATGAAATGACATCATAGAAATGAAAAAAATCCTACTTATTGCATTTGCTGACCAAAAGAGTTCTGACTAATTTTAAATTCAAACACCTGATGAATCATCAATCAATAAAAAACGTGACATGATCCTCTCTATTTTTCATATGGGCAATATTTAGTGAGGTGAAATAAATAGGATTGGCCTGTTTTCCTCCTGCTCTGTGATTCCAAAAATATGGCAGTAGCAGGCCACTGTTCAGAAGACCACTTTTCAAATCACGCTGACATGATAGCAGATCGGTGCCAGCTCCTGTCCTGTTGAAGATCTTCATCAATACTGCTGAGGGATCGTGAAACACAGTAATTTGAAGCCAGGCGGCATCATTATAGACTGGGTTCAGACAAAATCGACGGGAGTGGTGTTAGCATCAGGCCCAGCATCTGGCAGATGACATGCTGGAATAGCACACACCAGATAAATAGAGCAAGAAGTACCAACAACAGACCATGTTGCCTCACATGAGGTTGATGAATGAGGGGGAGGAGGTGGAAAGGCGATCCAGGGTGGGGATTGTGTGTGTATGTGTATGTGTATACGTGTGTGTGTGCTCATGGCTATGTTTATGTTTGTGTGTGAGGGCGTGTACATGCTGTGGTTCACACAGATCCCAGTGTTCGGTGGCAGAGCAAATGTCGTCATCCCACTGGTTATGAAGGCTTAAAATAACCGAAGGAAATAATGTGTCCCGTGAAGTTTGGTTTGACTCACTGTTCAGCCGTCTGCAGAAACACGAAGCAGAAACTAGCTGCACAGCGGACCTTAAACACACCCATTGGCCTATTCACACAACCAAGTTCTTTGTGAAGCGTTAAGCAAAGCAGATACTAAAAAGGTTCAACATAGTTAAAAACTGGGCAAAAAGTTAAGTGTGAATTTTGTGTGAAGTAAATTTTTCCTTCACTGGTTAATTTACAATCTATTGAAGGTTAAAACTAGCATATGCTTAAATAAGGTTAATATAACACAAATCAGAATAGCTTTTTCTTTAAACCAGCCTACTTTTGGGGGATGATGAAATGAATAAAAACTTTAAAGTATTTTAAATGAAGAAGTTTAAAAAGAAAGTACCAAGTGCTTACATCCTACATGAACTTCCTGTGAACAGAATGAACTAACCCTGGCAAACAGCCACATCTATTGCAACATTTGATAGTCCAGCATGTTTGGAGAGGAGGGTAGAGTTTTCCCATCATCCTCTGAGACGGAGGTCAAATCGCTAAATCCTAACGGCTTAAGTAATGTCACAGCTGTAGTCCTGATGTCTTCATCAAACTATTGCAACAGAACGCATGACTCACAAAAGCCATGGAAATAAGCATCAACATAACTTAAAAAAAAAAAAAAGTCCCCCTATTTTTATCCTTGGACTGTTGCGTTTTTTTAAACATGATGCAAATCATGATGCATGAATATCATAATGTGCAATCTATAATATTTAAAATACCAGTACCTTTCTAACAATATGTTTTGTAACATGTACAACCTTCTATTTACGTTATTACTAGCCTCACAATGTTCAGTAGCAGACCTTAAACATTCATGGAATAAAAAAGGGAAGAAAAAAAAAAAACTGTTGAGTCTCAAACCAGCGATCTCTTGTATGAAACTGTTCAGTCACAAAAACATGTTTTATCGCTTTGCACTGTCCCATCCTAAATTTTTATTAGCCATCATGGCTAAGTAAACAAGAAGACAAGCAAATACATAGAAAATAGACATCATTATATTAGAAGAGGTAAGAAGATGCAGGAATTTGATGGGGTGTGCGAGGGGGTGGGGTGGGGGGTCATAGATGTGGACACTTCTGAATTGAATTTTTAAACTGGTGGAACTTAAAATTGTGCAATTACAGCGCTTGGACATTTACATAACAGACACCATGGCTGAGCGTGAAATCCGAACAGCACCCTCTGCATTAAAAGCTGGCTTGTGGAAGTACTTTGGATTCTGTTGGGGGCTTTGTTTGCTCAGAAAATCCAGTTTGTTTGGGGAGGGGTGAATTTGTAAACAAACACTGATGGACATAGCTCTTGGTTTGCTTCAAGTGCACCAAATACAGGAATTGGACTAAAATTCAAAGGGCATTGTGGGTTCAGTGTAGGGCATTGTAGATAAACCCAACTAGAACATACCATCTGTATCATAATCAAATCATAGTGTGCCTAAAGATTCCCATCCCTAATTGACAGGCTGACGAATCAAAACTTGGGTTACATCAACGCTATGCAGAGAACAGAAAAGGTAACAACTGCCCAATTTCATCACCTTTTTTTATGAAACTGCAACATTGTAGACATTTCATGTTCTGTCAAGACATTTGTTGCCGTCATGACCTTTTGTTCTGTATGTATGATGTTAGCCAGTCTGTTAAACAGGGCTTGTGGCTAATCTTTCCTCCAGCGTATATAAAGGAGTGGTACCTCTTAGTGTTCTGTGGACTAAAAAAAGTTCTGAAAATGTCTAATGTGAAATGTGCTGTATGTTTTTGATGCATCAAAACTAGTGGAAAGAAAAAGTTCTGATTACATGCTCATTACATCATGGTATTATTTTTTTCTAAGCCAAGTTCATTTATTTTTCCTTGGTAAAACTTTTGCCCAGTCGTGCATCTAGCTATCCATTAGAGCATAGGGCACATGTCTATCCATCTCCCATCAGCAGACCCCTGCGTGCAGTCTCTCTCGTGCATACTGTTTTGCAGAAAACGTCTTGTGCCTCTTGTGCTTTGCTACCAAGCTCACATTTGCATCTCCTGACGTTATTCACATTTCATGAACTTTGTTGAGGCCAAGTACGAAAGACAGAAAAAAACAATTACATGCTTGATTAAGCAAGGACATAAAGCAAATAGTTTCACCCTCTGGTCTGGATGGATGGAAAGACAAAAGACTGTGAGAGAAGAATCAGGATTTCTGAGCAACTGACAGCAGCAGCTGAGCGCACTGAAGTCAACAAACGATCAGCCAAACCGAGAAAAAAATACAGATGATAAAAGGGATTGCTGTGAACTGTGAACAACGCATATTTTTCTGGCCAACTATGCAATCTGATGTCCCACATCGTGTCAGTCTGAGCCATGGCAGTGAGCCCTTGGGGAATGTGAAGTTGCAGAGAAAGGCAGCTGGCCATGTGTGACCCCAGAATGTCTTGTCCCTTTACAGCCAAAAGTGCATTCCCAAGCTTCTCCTCAGGATCGATCCCCATTGTAGAAGTGACCACAAAGGACGTGTTTGAGACGTTGTTTGGTTCAGTTTGGATTTGATGAGTTTAATTGCTATGCTCTTGCAATTCTTAGTTGTTTACGTCCCTCTGAAGTGGCACATTTGATGCTGTTTGTTTAAACATCACAAGAGAGAAAGCTCCAATTCCGTTTTTTAAAGCAAGCCTTTCATTTAAACGAGCCGTTCAGGTAAATCTAACAGCTATACACTCCAGTCTTTAACTAATAACCTGTGGAGGCGTTCTAGCTAAATAACAGTGGGAGAAATCATTTTTCTGCACATCATGGTACTAATAATGAGTGGATGGCAGTTTGCTGAAGGCCAGCCTGAGGTGAAAACTAAACCTACTTTTCTGGCTGCCTGATTCCCTAATACAGATGCTTTTGTTAGTTTAATGATGAAGCCTCTAGTATGTGTTTGCCCTCCTTCTGGTACACTGAAACTAATCTTGATGTTCACAAAGGGAGAATTGTCAAGAACAAACAAGAATGTGTTTGATAAGCAGATGCCCATTTTAAAGTAGACCAAGGAACAAGTTTGGAGTGTATTTTTTTTGTTTGTTTGTTTACATGTAAATGGTTTCTAAAGGATCAGATCTCTAAAGTGTTGAACTAAGACTTTAGGGATCTACTTTCAGCTGGCCATATGTTCATAACATGATGACCAGCTGCTCAGGCTTCATCAGTAGGTATAAGCTGCAATCATTTAACAAGTTGACTTATTAGCTCCTTGGTATCAAATTGGATCTACAGTAGGTGAAGAGGAGAAGAAACTTTTGGTGGGGTTTAAGTTGCAGCAACAGTCAATTGAGACATCAAAGAAGGGGAACCATGTTTAAGGCTTTATGCACTAAGACTTTAGCAGACAGTGAAAAAGAGGTCAGCAGTTTGAAATAGAAATCCCTAAAAGATTAAAAAAAAAAAAAAAAAAAGGTTTCCAGCCTCAGTAAACTTTGTCAAAATAAATTGTTGTTCCCACTCTGCAAGCAGAGATAATCAAAGCAGGCATGTCAGTTATTTTAAGGCTGATGGTTCAGAGAACTGATGGGAGTTTGATTCAACCATAGTTAAAACAAAAGATTTAAATAGTATTGTGATGTTTCCAGTCCCTGCAAATGATATTTTTTCTTTGTCTCAACACTAACTTTAGTAGATGTTGCAATGAAATTCTGGTGTCATCATCAAGCAGCTACATGAGCAAAAATGTTTTCCTGGCAACTTAACATGGAATGAATGATGTTAACTGCCTCGTTGTTTTTGTAAGAGTTTTAATTCCCCTTTAATTCAGAATAAAAAGGAAATCAATTTTAAAATGATGCATGCAACCTACACTAACCAACCACTTTATTAGATACACATTTCATTTCTTGTTAATACAAAGAGCTAATCAGCTAATCACATGGCAGAAACTTGATGGATTTATGCATGTAGACATGGTCCAGATGATTTGCAGGAGTTCAAACTGAGCATCAGAATCAGGAAGAAATGGGATTTAAGTGACTTTGAAAGTAACATGGTTGTTGGTGGCTGATGGCTGGTCTGAGTATTTCAGAAACTGCTCATCTACTGGGATGATAGGAAGGCAACTGTAACTCAAGTAACTACTGCTCCCGAGAAATACAGATTGCCATTCCTACATCCCTGAACTTTGATGGGCTACAGCAGCAGAAGACAACACGGGGTTGTCTTAAACTGCAGGTATAATTTACCAAAACAAGGCTCACCAGAACTCAAAAATAGAAGATTGAAAAAATGTCATTTGAAAGCATGGATGCATTCAGCGCTGGGTCGATGGTTCAGGCTGGCAGTTTAATGATGTGTGTGCTATTTTCTTGGCACACTTTGGGCCTCTAGTACCAACGTTGCAACATTTAACCTGTTGTTACCAGATATAACAGCTTTTAAAAAAAAGCTATTTAAACAAAGATCAAATAAAACATCTATGTCAGTATAATTAAAAAAAAAGAACAGACAAAAGCTACCTCTCCTCCATTCAGCCAGTCCTCGTTAAGCACATGTCGACATTGCTGTAACCTTCCTTTTTCCTCACGTGGGAAACTTGACGATGAACTTTCTTTGAGCAGGAGCTGCTGAGCTGCCAGCTCTCCCTCTCCAGAAGTGTCTTTTTTCAATGTTTCACTGGGACACTTCATCCCTTAGATATGTTGTTTCAACATGACATGCTGAAAATTTTAATTCAGACCAGCTTCTAACAAAAAAAAATATATATATAGTATTATTATCTTAAAAAGCAAAATTCCATATTACTGCCAGGGAATGTTGAGTTGCTACCTGAGCTGTCTTAGTGAGATTTATAGTCAGAATAAAATACAACGTATCTCCACATATTCCATCTGTAAGTAATCTTTTTGTTTGGATTACTTGTTTTTTACATGTTTTTATTTCTAATAGGTGCGAGAGAACAAGGAAAACTTTTGCAGTCTCAATGTCGTGCTTAGTTTCTGTTAAACAATTTAGTTATGCATGTTAAAACTGTAATTGCATTTGTAGACTATGAGATAAAAGTTTCCAATTACTTTAATCTCATGGCTCCATAAGAGATTTAGCAATTTCATATTGTTAAAATAATGTTTCTATTTATATGTATACTCTTTTTCTGTGACTCAGGAGAGACTCAATGTACATATGTGATCCATGCATTCAACACATCTAGGCTGGACTACTGTAATCTTATTTTAGCTAGATGCACAAATAACTCAATAAAATCCTCTAGTTGATCCAAAACACTGACAAGTACCAAGAGAGACCACATTTTTCCTGTTC
Organism: Melanotaenia trifasciata; assembly: GCA_037177355.1. Classification (NCBI taxonomy): domain Eukaryota; kingdom Metazoa; phylum Chordata; class Actinopteri; order Atheriniformes; family Melanotaeniidae; genus Melanotaenia; species Melanotaenia trifasciata. The sequence continues at coordinate 15,653,018 of JBAFTB010000011.1, read as the reverse complement.
AAATCTTCATACATTGGCTCACCTTTAAACTTAGAACATTATTTACTCTTCTTTATTAACATTCAAAGTGGTTCATGGCCTAGCACCATCCTTTACTAAAGATCTTTTTGTTCCACATAACTTAATAAAAGTGTTTTGTTCCCAGAATGCTGGTCTGCGAGTTGTTCCAAGAAGCTCTAAGACTAGAACAGGAAGGACAGCTTTTAGTCTTTAGGTTCCTCTCCGGTGGAACCAGCTTACCATTATGAAATGTTGAAACCTAATTCTTTGATAAAGCTTATGTCTGTCTTTATCCCGCTCATTTATTTTCTTTTTTGTTTCTTTTTTCTTTTACTGTTATTTACATTGTATTATTGCTATATGCAATTTTTATTTTAATGGAGTCCTAATTAGTTGAGATGGACAACAAGGCTACAAAGTTGTTTAGTCCCAGTACTTTGAGTTAAATTTGCATTGTGTATGTGGAAATGCTCTCACGCTCACTATTGAATACCGCCTGCTGATTTTCTTCAGTTTTACTGCACCAAACCTGTGTGTGATCTACAATCACAATCAATCACAGATGGTGAATCATTGGCTCAGTGAATGGATTATTGACTTTCCCTGAATATTTGTTGTAGTATCCTTGGGCAGGACACTGAACCTTACAATGACTCCTGACACCCACATTGGGGTGTGAATGTTGTGTGACAATTAAAGCACTTGGTATAAATCCACAGAAGTGTTGTATGAATGTGAGCATGATTGAGTCAATGTGGCATGTAGGATTGAAGTCCTTTGAGTGATCAAGAGGACTATTAAAGTGCTATTTTAGTACAGTCCATTCACCATTCATACAGACCAGTAATTTGGTCCATCTGGAACAGAATAACCTCTTTTCCGTGACGACAGAATCCATCCTTTAACTTGGTTGCGTAAAGCAATACCACATAAGTTTCCGACCTTAAAGCTCCATGCTCTACATTAGTTTCTGATTGCATACTGATATTCATGATGCACATTCCTGGAGCCGCTGCATTCTGCTTTCTGCCACTGCATCACACACCAGTAACTAAATATCAACACATTGTCTGATTTGTACATGTACCATGTAATTGAACATGTAAGAGGACGTTATGGAAGGAAGCGAAGGAAAGAAAGAGAAAAAGTTACAGAGTAAAAGAGAACACAGAAGTCAACAATGGACTGATTTTTACTGGCTGGAGAGCTTAGAGAAAGGATATAAGATGGATGCTGAAGTACCCTCCATTAGGAGGTGCCAAAATTCAGTAGTGTTGCTTTAAGGACATAGTAGCTGATCAGTTCAGGTTAAAGAACTTGTCACCTGCTGAAACACACTATTAATCACTGTAGTGCTTTTCCAACTGGAGGCTCTTAGTTAAAGATAGAAGATTTCTGGTTTCATTGATCTTGCCTCAAATTAAAATGTTCACTTAGATACAAGGATTATCAGTCTGAGAGAGCTACTATGTTTCCTTATCATGGTCATGCTCGCAAAGGAGTAAGTCCTATTGATTTAAATGTCAGTAACACTTCTTGTAACATGACTTGCACGGGGGGTTTTACACCACAAACCACTTCACTGGTCTGAGAATGCAGAATGATCCAGATATGTTGCTGGTGGAGTTACAGCAGTGATTTAGCATGCTACACTTTTCTGCTTTTCCTGCAGTGCATGTTATCATCTATTCTATTTGAACTGCGTACATACTCATCTCTCATACTGTGATGCGCTGATTATCTGGTGGCCTCTGTGCAAAACATGTGGTCCCGTTGATGTCTGAGGAGTTATGTTTAGCGTTACTATCAAATCTATGAGTCATTTGCAGAAGATAATGGCTTTACCTTGAGTGGAACAGACCTCCTCAGACCTCTTTCAAATGCAAGTCATAAAGTATTGATGGTGGTCTGCATTTGAACCTGCTGCTGACTGTTGAATCTCATCACTGCTCAATGAGGTCATTCAAAAACAATGAAAGTGGCCCTATGGGATAAGGTTTGTGCCACTGGGGAGCGAATCTGAATTCTTTATATTTGAATTTGAATCATTCAATTTGAA
>JBAFTB010000011.1:15633824-15650859 GCA_037177355.1 Melanotaenia trifasciata | reverse complement strand
TCAAATTGAATGATTCAAATTCAAATATAAAGAATTCAGATTCGCTCCCCAGTGGCACAAACCTTATCCCATAGTGGCCCTGAATGTCTGTGTAGGGAAAGTGGGGAGTCAGATAATATGTACAGAAACAAGCTGGGTTCTGTATTTACGAATGAGGCTTTAACTGTGAGCAGGTGTCCAATGTCACAGCCATAATACACTTCCTTCCTGTGGGTCTGAAAAACACAAACAGTATACTGTTTATAAAAAAATGTGCCACAGGGTGAAATACAGACAAATATCAGCAAACCACTGGCCCTCAAGAGATTTAGAGTGTCAGAAGGGCAGATGGAAAGTAGTGTTTCCCTTGGGTTTTTAGCAATAGGGTAGCGGTGGAGGATTGCACAATAAAGAGAGGAGAGGATGAAATTAACTTGACCTTCTTGGGAGGGTGGGGATTGCCGATGGGGGTGGCAGGCTGCCTCCCTAATAATGGCAGGGGAAACATTGTCAAGGGGGATAACGCTTTACATATGTAAAATAAGAAGAATCCACTGTTATCATTTTGAGCTGCTGTAGACATGTTAATACTTCAGATAACAAAGACAGTGTTTTCCGTTAAGAGAGGCCGAGTAGCAGGCTTTATAACACTATCTGCAAACTCGCCCTTTGTCTGTTGTCTCCTCACTCATCTTACTTCAATCTGTGGTTTCATGGTCTGATCCAGTAACATTCCACCCAGTTTACTGAAATTTTCTCTGCCTTGGGCCCAGAACTGTGAGCATGAAAACTACAATAGCATCTGACTGTCAGTGCATCTTTTTCAATTGAGTTAATTCAGCTGCGCATCGTCATGCAGCATGTATGCGAACATTGGATGAATTCTGGATTGATCCATTAGTGTAAGTGATCCAGTTTGGCTTTTGGGGACAAAAAAAGGATCAATGAAATGTTAGCATTTATTTTGAGTTTAGTGAATAGCATTAACCACCACTCATCACCAAATGGGCTTTCCACAGCGTTGCTCTGAGCTGGCTTGGAAACCTCTGTTTGTGGGAAAAAAAAGCATCACTTGCACAGTTTGTTGCAGCTCTGGATGCATTTATCTTCACTAGCTGTATTCTTGGTAAATGGTACATCTGTAACACATCTGAACCCCAGCTGGATGGTACCAGAAGCCTTTGGCAGGATTATTGAGAATCAGTGCATTTTAGAGCGAAATTCATTAGTAGTCTGAAATGTAATGGAGTGCCTCATTTGGCGTGAAGAATTGTATTCTTCAACCTGATTTAAATTCTAATAAACAACTGTAAATATATATTTATACATAAAGGCCAGACTTCATTTCCAATGGACTTACAGGACTGCTGTTGTGAATCTCAAAAAGCTTCAACATATACTGTGTCACATAGATGTTTCAAGGCCATTAAAGTATCTAGGATGCCACTTGGAGGAGTGGCATTTAATGGCGTAACTGAAAATAAATTTTCATTCCATGATAATGAAAAGAAAACATGTGAGACCTTTGTGTGAACTATATCACAAAACATGCAGAATGTGAGGCAGTGGGGTTGTTCAGCACAATAATTAACAGCAGATCTTATTTTCTGTATGAACAGTTCTTTATTGTATGTTTCATACATGGCCATGATGAGAAAAAGAACCCCTCATCGTAGGGTTTTTTTTTCTTTCTTACTTCAGGTACCATTAAACAATTTCTTCTAGATGACATGAGATCTCTTGATGGTTCATAGGGTAAAAGCAGATGTGACAAAAATGGCTGGATCAAGTCCAGTTCTAAAATTACGCATTTAGCCGATGCTGATCTCTATTTGTGCTTTCAGACAGACATTGTTTTGGTTCTGGTTGTGGACCTGGCTACTCTCTGGAACATTGGTACCTTCATTCCCCGCAATTACACAATTTTAACCAAAACCAAAGAAGGAAGACTTCACGAAACATAAATGAAAGTTGATGGTTAAGTTGTCAGGTTCTATTATAACCACAATTTCCCAAAATAAACAATATGCACACAAAGGCTACCAATACTAGAGTACATACATCTATTCTATTGAAATTTAAATAACATAAAACTATTATTTTTTGGTTCCATTTGAGAACCAACTGTGGTAAAGTTGGTAAAGCTGTGGAGGGGAATGACTAAAGCTGTGGCTCATGGAGCAGAGGCAGGTGAGACAGATGGGCACAGTTATACTTCATCAATAATCAATGTCTGTCTTTATCAGTAGAAGCAAGCTGAGGACCCGGAGGGAGGAAAGTGTAGCGTTTGGACCAGACAATCAGGACTAGCTGGTTTGCTTGTACTAAACTTTCAATAAACGTTCAAACTGCACCTGTGTCTCAGCTGCTGTTGCCACTGATTTGTACCCTGAGGGTAGCAACACTGTTACATTGGCGCCTGAACAAGGATGTGGTGAGGCATCGCAGCAGCAGTGACCGCAACTTTATGTGGTCCTGGACCAGTTCAATGCCGACTTCACAGTGGTTCAGCTGGAGCAGGCGGACACTCCAAACAATGAAAACAACCGGCCCTGACTGCCTGCTCAAAACGCCGTTCCTCCCTCCAGGTTCTCAGCATGTAAATGCAAATACAGACAGATAGTGATTACTGATGAGGTACTGCTGCTCCCTGGACCACAGCTTCATCCCCCTACAACTGTACTGGAGCCCCTCACACCACCAACATTTGGGGGATCCAAACATACAGTCTGGTTCAAAATTAAGTTCAGGAACCCTGCCAGTGTGCAGGGGCTATAAGAGTAGCAAAAGCTCTTAAAGGTAACCAGGGGTGAAAGTAATCTGGTACTGTGTACCACTAAAAGATTCAGTGGCGGTGTTGAGTGAAAGCCAGTCTGCCCAACAAGATCTGTTTCCCCTCCAGGTCAGCTGAAGTTTCATCCCATCCACACAAGAAAGAAGTGTGTTCTCGAAAAAAGGACTTTCTTTATGTTTATATTTTCAACAAACTTGAAAAAATGTTGCTTACAGTAACACATGATGTAATGCACAAAAAAGGGTTAAAGTGGTTTAAAAGTTTTATACTTGAAAACCAGAACTAGGAAGATGTGAGAGCGACTGCCTGCTAAAAGCTCTCATTCAGAACCAGTCAAGACCGCACTCAGAAAAAAGATCCACTAGCAATGTGCAGTCTTGAAAACTACTTTGTCTGGTTAAAAATTCCTTTTAACTCATTCTGAATAGTTGTCAGCGCTGTTTTTTAGTCCATGCTGGATAGAGCCTTGGCCAGGCATCTTCCTCTCTTCCTCAAGGCTCTTGCCCTGCTTCTCTCCCCTCAGAGAAAGCCTGGTGGTCTCCCACTCCCACTCGCCACCACTCAGAGGAGGATAACTACTTTAGTAGTCCCAAAAAAAAAGTTTTAGGTGATGTGTTTAATGATGGGTAATTCCACTTTGAGTTTTTGCTCATGATCTCATGATCTGTTATTAGAGACTCCACAAGCCTACAGGTAGCCTACAGTAAAATACTGAGATGGTTTTATTAGAGGTTTTGGTAGTAGTCCCTGCAAGAATTTAAACCTACTTTCACCCCTGAAGGTAACACATGTATTGCACGGTTCTGTGCTAAATGGCTTTAATGATTGAAATGACTTTTTTTTCCACAATGAATCAGCCACTATCAAGATCAACTAAAAATCATTGTCTTAACTGCTTGTTGCACACAAGTTTGTTCTTTTTGGACAAACAATTGAGTTTATTTCTCCACTGAGTCTGGAGTCTACAACCACATCTGATAAATTAGGCTGTTAAAAATAAAACATGCTAATAAGGCCTCATGAAGCTGCTGTTAGGCAGAGAGTGAAGCTGTTGGAAACCAGACCAACACCCTGATGGTACGCCAAGACCTTCTGGTGAGGCAGCGTATCAGAAGCCTCCAGAAGGAGTTCTTTTTCCCAAAATATATCTCTTGTTGCTCACAAGAAAATCCCCTCCTCCCACTGGGTACATTGCGTACTTTCTCTTTTGAGTCTTTCTTTCCATTTGTTCTTTCCTTGCTGCACTCAGTTAAGTGTCGGTTGGAACAGATTTTTTTTTGAGGACACAAAGGACTCTTTTACAGTAGCCATCTGAAAACTAACTTTTTGTACCGTTTGTTTGGTTTGCTTTTTTTGGGGTGAGGCAGTTTCCTCCACAGTCTGGGCTGCACCGCCTCTCCCTTTCTGCAACGGAGTCGCCCTGCAGCTCATAAATGTTTAAAAAAAGAGCCTTCTTCTGCTGGATTCAAAACCACCTCAAAGTCTGGCAGAGTTACACGATGAACACTGTAAAGAGAAGCAAAAGCATTCCATGTCATCCACTCCATAAAAAAAAAAGAAATAAATACATTTTTAAAAATCTGCATGTAGGCATGTTTTCTTTTTTTTTTTCTTTTTTTTTTTTTCCTTTAAACAAAACCCTTCTGTACAAGTGTTCGGTTAATTTACCATGTTCTATTTGCTCACTACACCCTGTAAGAAGCAGTGAGCCTGAGCAGTGATTCGAAAACATTTGTGTTGATTTATTGTCTTGAAAGCTTTGTGAACCACGAATAATTACATATCACTCTTTGCACACCTGCAACGCACAGAACACACACTTCGAAGATAAGGCATTTTACCACTTAACCACACTCTGCTTCACATTCATGTTATTAGGCAAATTCACAACCAGGGGGATCCACTACTGTTAACTGCAAATTTCATGTCTTGCTCAAGGGCACCTTATTGGACCTTTGTAGTGGGAGAAAATGGCATTAGTCATGCTCGTTTGGAGATTCAAACCGACATCCCCGCAGTCAAAGAGTTTCCTCTTTAGCCTTCATGCCACCAGCACATGCATCTGCTTTCACTTCATCAGGAGGTGGTTTATCTCCAGCAGAGGCCGAGTGTTTGGGTCTGTTTCTCCGTAAGTGGATTGACATGAGCATGTCGGTTGCTCGTTGGGAGGAATCTGCGAGGGCAGGAAATGGAGATTCGTGTGTGGGTTTCTGTGAGTTTTTCATGTGTGTCTGGCTACACATGAAAGTTATATATTTTAAGCGCCTCAGTTTTATTGCTGCAAATACATTGGTTCTGTTGGTTTTCTCTTATAATACAGATTTATGTTCTGTGTGAGAAACATAAACATGTTTCCCAGTTTATCTGACCGATGACTATCATTAAGTGTATGATGAGAGTATAGAAAAAAGCTAAAGGATTGAACTACCCCATTGTTTTTCTATATGTTGCAGGGAGAGCAAACACCAAAGTTAAAGTGAAACACTGCATATAGAGTAAAGTAGTCTTCAGGAATAATTCTCCTGGTTTCTTGACAGACTTTTAAAGCTCTGCTTTGAATGTTGGCTGCTTGTTGTTCTGTCTGCCTCACTAATGCTGAAGACCACGATCATTTCTAAATAAGAACTGTTATTGCTAACATTAGTCTAGTTCTTGGGTCACTTGAGCTGTTTCAGTGTCTCGTCCCTTAAGAACTGGCTTCTTGACAGCCACCTTTCAATGGATACCTTTACTGATGAGGCAAAAGCAGATGGATCGACTGAAAAGGAACACACTCTCAAGTCCTGTGTCAGATCTTTGCTGGATTTTTTTTTTATCTTATTTTTACAAAACATAATTTTCAGATAATGTTGACACTTCTTTTGTCCTCCACTTATTCATTTTAGTGTGATTTTCTAAGGATGTGCTGCACAGCATGTTGAGACGCCAAGTTTTAAACTAATGGCTCTTTAAGAATCACCTTGGTGCAAAAATTTCATTTAAAATAAAAATGTCAAACATTGCTATTTTGAGCATTTTTCATAGTTATTTGGGTGCCTTTTTATACTTAAAAAGATTCATAGGTCTGTGATTATTGGTTTACCAAACAAAGAAACAAAAAACTCCCACAAGAACTAGACTGAAAATCTGTGAAAAAATATACCTGCACAACTTTAAAAGACCTTCAGAAAACCTGAAGAAATATGATGCGTATAAACCAAATGTGAAGAGAAGAATGGCTCAAGACTTTTCACTGAATGATGTTAAAATTTTATTCGTGTAGAAGCTTTGTGTGTTGTTACGGGCTTGTAGAACCAGGACAGAACAGCAAATTTAGCATCAAGAAGATCAGCAGAAGCAAAAGAATTTACATTCAGACTGTGGCCATTTAGGGAATCACAGGCCCACTACACTGCTCTACTGTAACCCATGACAATTTTGACATGAACTGATGACACTAAATGTGTCTGTTTTCTCTCAGTTTGAAATCCTTGCTATATTGAAGTGTCTTGTTGAAATCTTGTGGTATTTTATCTCCTTTTCTTTAGGACAGAAATAGGACAGAATCAGTGATGGAGCTTTTACACAACCATATTTAACATTACTAAAATTCAGAGTCTGTTTGTCTAAGACAGCCAGCCGCATACTCAGCAAACTATGCTTTTGTTAACCATTAATTAAGCTGTCAGTGCTGCGTACGTACAGATAATTCAGTTGAATGACATGTAAACTATCCCTACAGGTGGTCTTCCAACATTCAGTTCAATGTGGCTCTTTGTTTTTCTGCTCAAATCTGCTCTGAATAACCTTAAATATCTATGAAAATTAAAGAAATCCTGTTGTCACTAACAACTATAATGTTTTAGGGTGGTGAGCTGGCATGGTGCTTTTTGCATAAAACAGCATCTTTTTGTCAGAAATGTTTAGTTTTTATTTAGCCAGAAAACCATCTATTATTTTTGGGTCCTCAAACTGAATTGTTTTAGTTTTGTAATTTTGAGTTTGAATTTGGGTATAAAGTACAAACTGGCTCACAACTTGGTTCAAAGAGATCAAGTCACTGGAGTCTAATCCAGAAAGCTGCAGACAACAGATGAGATTTTAAAAAATGATATCAACCACATGAAAAACATGCTAATGAGTTTATTATTGTCTGACCCTAATAGGAGAATAACCGCATCGCGAGCTGTGAAATCACGTGTTCACCCATGAGTGGATGATGAAACGCACCTCTCAGTCGTTCAGATTATTCCAAGATGCTCCCAAAAGGGGTGTGATTGCATGTGCTCTCGAGAAAGTATTTAAATCTAGAGGAATTTTAATTACACTCAAATAGCTTTTAACTGGGTTAGCTTGTGAAGTTTGGATGGAAATGAATGGTGTTATAAGCTGTGCTCCTTCAGTCTTCAAACTCAAAAGCAGGCAACCAACAGGACAGCATGTCAGATGATGGCAATGACTTTAACACTTATACAGTCTTTTATACAAAGCAGAACCTGTTTCAGGTTTTAGGAGACAATGGATTGTCTGTTGCTGCTGGGGCGCCTGACTCAACATTACATATGTTTGTTTGTCAAGCTGCGTTTTATTTTAAAAGAAAAAAAAAAAAAATCACATTTTCTAAGAAAACATTAAACGTCTCTATTCATCTGAGGTTAGAAATGTTGTGACAGATGGGGTTTTATGATGAAGCAACTTGGTGATTTTATCATTTAAATGTCTGATGGCAGAGACAGAAGCTCTGTCAGAGCTGCCACATGAAGCCTGCTGCCAGCCTGATAGATCATCCAGAGTTGTTGCAAACCCCAAATAGATAATCCTCACATCAGCTGGTAGGGCATTACATTTTCCCGTGAGGTGTGAGATGCAACGTGTGCCTCAGATTATGTGGCGTTTCGGGTCCCACACATGCTGAAGGTTTGCTTAGTCAGCAGGTAAGTGGCAGTGAAGACATTTGCACATGGGTTTGTGCAGGAAGAGGCCTGTTTTCTCTTAATGTCTTGCTGGTGAACAAATCAATTGTACTGTAATGAGCTAAAAGAGAGAATGCAAAAGTTTAATCTTCATAAATTCAACCTTTTTTCAAATTATTCAGATGAAGCACAAAGCCCGATGGAGGAACATCTAATGTGTAACTATATTAGACGCAGGTAAGGAAACAAGATTTCTGCAGTAGGTTAATAGAAGAGCAGCTTTATACCTAAAAGACTGCCTAAAACATAAAGATGTAGATATTTTACATTTAACACTATTAAAGTTTGGTTCTAGGTCTGTTATGAACAGCTACATCTGCTTCTGTTTCCACCTGAAAAGTGAATTTCTGCACCCACTGTGATTATGAATAATCTAATAAACTTTTAGACATTGATCTGACTTTTTGTGCCTCGTTTAAAGACAAATTATGCAAATTGTTACTACAGTGATAAATGCATCTTCTACATTTTCACCTTTCTGGTGAAGCAAGCCTAAATTTCCATATATTTATCAGTTTAAAGGGATGTTTTGGTATTTTTGAAATGAGGTTGTGTATAGTAGCCTTTTGACCAGTCAAACACTGGGCAGAGAGCTCTTAAATGGAGAATCAGGTGGTTTCCTGACAGACAAGCTAACAGTTACACTGTACTGTCTTAATGAAATAGGTCTGCATACCGTGGTCCATGTTTAGACAAAATGTTTTAGCCTGCAATCTGCTGCCCAGATGTTCTGTGTGGTGACAAACTAAATAACTGCCTGCTGCAGAGGTAATGCAGTGAAAAAAAAAATCTGAAATCTAGATTTGGCTTGAATTGCTTTAAATATTTGATGGTTATGAGACATTTAATTTCATTTTCTGTTAATTTTCCTTCTGATTAGCTTTTAGCTTGACATGCCCATCATTTTTATTTCAGCTTCTCAAGAATCAGACACCGACTACTCCTAACAACCCACATTAAGAAGAGATGTCATATATCCCACAACAGCTTGACTGACATCTTGATTTATGGTACAGAGAAGAAAATTACAACTGACAACATCTAAGACTCTGTCCAAACACACAAACTATTCAAACTATAAAGCCAAAACATCATGCAGCAAAGTGAAAGTCTTTTTTTAATCACTAGATAAAGTGTACATGCATGGCAGAGCTGCAAGATTACATGTAAGACATGTAACCAGGGAACAGATATCTACCAGACATTAACATGTTGAGTGCAAATGTTCAAAGGAAACAGAGGAAAGAAGATGAAGGACAGAAGCTGTCATCTGCAATAGCACAATTATTATATGCTTTCATTCATCCACTGGGAATTCTGTAAAAACAAGTAGACTAATGGAATTCATTTACATATTTTAAACACGGCATAAAAATTGTGTTTAGTATACTGGATGCAAATATCCTTTATGTATGCATGAATTCAAAACAAGCAAGCTAAATAACTAAAAAAAAATATTCTTCATACCATGCTGAAATTTCACCTCCTTCATGTTTTGCATTGAACAACACAACCATGCACCATGCAAGTCTGTCTAGTTTCCATGGGAGCCCCACCTCCACTTTCATAGTTTGATGTAAGAAATTTCCAACCACTAAAAGTGGGAGGTAAGAGAGTATCAGGGTATCAGGGTATCAGAGTATCAGAGTATCAGAGTATCTACTGCCATTGTAAAGCTTGTCTTAAAACCTAGAAAGAAGAAACACTGACAAATTAGAATTATAGACTCCAAATTTAAGACTAAAACTTTTCAAACGATCAATACTTTGAATCCCCAGCTCGTTAGATTTATAAACCCTCAGGGGTTTTTTCTTTATTTCTCCACAATGTCAAAGTTTGCAATGAAACTGGTGCCTCTATTGAGTTGTGTTCTGTTTCCCAAAACAGAGCTTTTATGAAGTTGAGTATTGATTTTAGTCATCAGCTTTGTTTTAGTCCTCAGTCAAGACAGTGACTGTCTCTGCGGAGCTTTTGCCTCCAGCAGTATATAAAAAAAAACTCATTGCTCACTTTCCCTTCGCCTTTACTGGCTTTCATGGTGCTGTTGATGATCTCCCTTGCACTCACTCTCATTGACACAATGTTTCAAACATTGTGGTCCATTAATCCCTTGGATTCATTAAAGTCTGACAGCCTTGTCAATATTCGCCACACAAACTGCAAAAACAAAAAGAAAAAAAGAAAAAAAAGTCATCTAGTTCCTCGTGAGATGAGCAAATGTGTCCATAAATCTAAATATAGACCAGGAGCTGACAGCTTTGTATGTAAAACTGTGTTAGAAATGTGTGTACTACGCACAAAATCTGTGGAAGCCATCTGTGCTCAGGCATGTTCTTATACCATGAAATTACTCAACCATATGTGGCACTTGCATTACACATAATTATGCTCTGGCATGATGAAGAGCTTAAGATGCTGCTGATGTTGGTTAGCTCTAAGACATGGACCAAATGATTGATAAAATGTTTGATGGTTTCTTTAATATTCTTTATTGACAGTATATCGTTGCACAATGAGGCATTAAAACAAAGACACAACAGACACTCTTATGCACACTGCCACTGATTATTTAGCATTGTCTGATATTAAAACTGTTGTGTTATAGCTCATTAAATTTTGGGACTAAACCTTCCCTTTTTTCTTTTTTTTTTTTTACTTTATACTGTAAACCTTAGCTATAACCTAAGCTATGGTAATAGCACATTAAGAATTAAAGGTAATATATGTAATATTTCTACATGTTCTCTTAACTTTACACCAGGAACATTTCGGAAGTGGAGGATTGTTTCTGCTCTAATAAACATGTCATATCCAGTCAAGCTAAATTTGAGCATTATTGTAATATTTGGTAGCATGAAATAAACACAATTTGTCACATTGCATCTACTCTGTTATTGTCCCTTATTTAGAAACAGCCTGTGGTATTATGTTACAAATTTTATGTTTTTCATCTCCTGAACCATTAATTATCCTTAGTAAAATTCCTCTGATTGGTTTAGTTATACGCTGGTATTACCAGTTATATTCATTATGATGTGATGTATAGACCTATAGCCTCTTAGCAAATCTAAAATTACGTTTAGCTGTCAGACTGAAAGACTTTGTATCCTCAGTTTGGGCAATTTAGACAAGTCTTTGGCTGTTTTATGATAGTTTTATTTTCAGAGCACAAATTATAGATTAGGTCTGGAGTTATGAAGCAGTCAATCCCAGACAATAACAGCCCGGATCTGTTGACATCTGAGCAGTTGATGGTAGAGAATGTGGGAGGTAGTTTTATTTTTCCTTAGCTGTCTGCAGTACCTATGGCTGTTTCAAACAGAGTGACAAGCATTTAGCTCAATTCGCCAGGCACATTTGGGGTATTACACAAAGGATGCTGCTCATCTCAAATTAAATATAGATATAACTATCTAATTAGTGAGAGGCAGTAGTTTTGATTACATTTCTTCAATGTACACACATGTTGCCTGGAAGAAACAAAATAAAAACAGTTTATTGAAACTTCCTGCTCCTATTATCTAAATGCAAATTGTGTATAAGGACCTCTGTCGATCTGCTGAAGTTTCATGCCAACTTTCAGGAAAATGTATGAAGAATAAGACCTCCTGATGGAGCTCCAAAAAATTTGTTATTCACTTTTTGTATTTCTCAAGATTACTTTTTCCAGCTGTGCCTTCTAATTCTCTCTGTGTTTTTCCATCGTATTCTTTCTCTCAGAACATTTGGTCCTCTAATTTTTCTCCATGTCTTTGTGCTTTGTGCTTGCAAGGCATGCCTGAGGTTCAGCAAGCTGTTCTGCGCATGTGCTCGTACCACTGTGGCGTCAGCTCTGACTCATCCATGTCACAAGTTGGAACTGAAACGGATAAAACAGACTGTCCTCATTAAAAAAAAAAAAAAAATAGGTTGTTTGTCCAAATAACGTTTTACAGTTATTCAAATAATGTTTGTCTTCTTTAGATGTGCTTGTCATGTGAAGAAGACCATAAACCCTAATTCATTCGTAAATTAGGACATTGTCATGGTTATACACTGGGCTGTCTTTTTTGGGCATTTCTTTTCTGAGGCACGGGCTGAGTTGGGCAGGATTTTGAGTTCTCCCTCCTAAGTGGAGTGTGGTGGGCTACTGCTCTCATGCTGCCACACCTGTCTGTCATCACCCTTGTTACTAGAGCTGCTTTTCAGGACCTGCATGTACACCCAGATAACCAGTGACTCAGCCTGAAATCCTTCTGAGAGCGCAAAACAAAAAAAGATTCACATATGAAGTTTGAAATGTTTCCTGGATCCCCTGAAAATCCAGCTCATACCTTCCTCTTCATTTTCACACATTAATGGTTTTTATCATGCTTATCTATCATTCAATTAACCTTTTAGACTAATAGCCTATCTTGAAATCGGCTGTACAAGCCATGACAGACATCATTTAAAAAACCATCTGGTCCTTTTCAGGTTGAAAACTAGGTAAATATAAACTCAATGAACAACAGCAGACAATATTGGTACATTATGTCATTGATTAGCTAATGAAAAAAAAGAGCAGTAATGTAGAATCAGTATGTGAAAAATCAAATTCATTATTCAATAGTTTATAAACCATAAATGGTATAAGCACTAGTTTGATGTGTAATGTTTTGTCTCATTATAAAGCATTTCAGTTTAGTAGACTAGGCCATTGCAGCAGTTTGATTTAATTTCATTATTAGCATTGTGTTAATTTGCTGCTATGCCTGGTTTCATTTTGTGTTGCACGAATTTCAGCCAAGCTTCAGCTGTTATGCAGAGGGGCTCATGATTAACACAATGCCTGCAAGGTGTTCAGGACCTGTGGCAGCAAAACAAGCACAAACAATCATAACCTTTCCACCATGTTTGAGAGTCGCTGTGAAGTGTTTGTGTTGATAAGCTAAGCTTGGTTTGTGGTGCTATGTATTATGGTCAAACATACCCACGTTGGTCTTACCTGTCTCAACGACATTGTTCCAGAGGCCTTATCAGTTTTTTAAATGCAACTTTGCATACCAATTCAATGTTGATATTTCCTTTTTTAAGAGAAGAAGCTTCTTCCTGCCAATCCTGTCAAATAAAGCCGCACTTTGTTCACGCTTTGTCTAATTGCATTGTTATGCACTTTTTACATACTAACAGAGGCTCTGTGACCCTGCATTGGAATAAGCAGGTTTAGAAAATGGATGCATGGATGGATGGATGGATGGATGGATGCAGGGATGCATGGATGCATGGATGGATGGATGGTAACTGAAGCCTCCAGAGTCTGACATGTAACTCTAGGAGTTATATTCATTTAGCTGTTTTATATAGAATAATCTTACTCATTCTACCATGATGGACTCACACATTTTTTGGAAACTGCCTTACAGCCAATTTCCACTGGGTTTGTGTGTGCTGCGTTCCGGTTGTACCACGGTTTCGTTCCAACCTCTGCAGTGGGTCAATTCACACCGGAAGCGTGTCAGGTGAGGAGCACCTGCGAGTGCAATGGGCATAGCTGGATCCACGAGAATAGGAAATCACAGGAGAATTGGAGAATCTTGTGATTCTCCACTTTCAGGGTAAACGTCTCACCGTCCATGATGAAAAATAAGAAAAGAAAAATCACTAAGACACCCTGACCAATTAATGGTTTAATGTTTGCATGGTTAAGCGAGTGTAAATCTGCATGGGAGCTTTTATTTTGAAAATTCCCTGAAGCTTTTACATTGCTCCTGTGTCTGATTTCCTATCTGCCCCTATCTGAACTGCTGAGTTTGGCGCGTTCAGGACAAATGTTCCGTCAAATATAAACTTGGCACACAAACTTAGCGGAGAGCCACAACAAGGAGCTTCTAGGACGCTTCTGACGCTCGCCTTCGCGCCCGGTGTGAACCAAGCCATTAACTAAAATGGCCATGAATAGTTACGGCACAGACGTAATACAGCGCACACGCACCTGGTGGAAATTGGCCTTTATGATCCATCCCAGATTGATGGACACAAACATTTGCTTTCCCAGATTATGGATTTATGATTCCTCTTACACACAAATAAAACCAGCAAACTGACAAACTCTCACTTTCATTGTAACCAGTTAAACTAGAGCATCTGATAAGCAGTACGGGATCCTTCACATTTCCAATGGAAACTAAGTGTGGATTTATTTTTTCACTAAGTATCTCTATATGTTCGCCTAGTATTTTTATACTTGTTGCAATGTGTCATGTCTTGTCGTTTAGATTATGTTTATCAAATTTTAGACCTGGTAAGGTTTTAATTGTTATTTTTAATGTGCTGATAAGTAAAGCCTTAAACATGTGTTCTTTGTTTCTCACGACTGACAGTCACTTTAAATACAATAACAAAATGTAGTTTTTATCAGTAATTTGGCATAAAAAGCAAAGTAAAAAACCACATGCACTTTCAACAATCATATGTGGCTTTTTTTTTTTTTCATTTATTTATTTATTTTTTTTAACTTAAAGGACATTTCCAAACCATAATCAAGACGTTTTAGCTGCCAAATATGAAACCAAACTCTAAATACTATGTGACTGACCTAGTTTTTTGTCCCTGTTTTCTAGTTAGTAAAACAACACATTGTGCAGTCTAAATATAAAGACCTGCTAAGATTAAGGTATCTGCAGTGTTTTGTTTTAAATGACACCTTCGGTTTTTGGGAAAAGATGGAGCAACAACTGAAGCAGAACTTCCCACCTTGTTTTTTTTTTTTGTTTGTTTGTTTGGTTGGTTGGTTTTTTTGTGTGTATGTGTGTGTGTGTGTGTTTTGTTTTGTTTTTATTGTAGTGTCTGAGGCAAAAACTAGTAGCTTTAGTGGAGGAAGAATGTATAGTTGAATCGCTGGCCACCATACTTCAGGTGCTTTAAATTTTAACTGATTTAAATAGAAGTGGTTGGTCATTATCAGGCACGGGAAAGTGTTAATTCATTTTGTGTTAGTGCAGGTCAGAAGGTGCTGAAAGTGGGCAGCATGGTGGTGTGTTGGTTAGCATTGCAGCCTCATAGCACAAAGGCCGCTGGTTCAAGCCTCAGCTTAAACAGTGGCCTTTCTGTGTGGAGTTTGCATGTTCTCTCGATGTATGCGTGGTTTCTCTCCACGTACTCTGGCATCCTCCCAGCATCTGAAGACATGCAAGTTTGGTTAATTGGTCACTTTAAAATTGTCCCTTGGTACTGAGTGTTTATTTTTTGGCCCTGTTACAGACTGGCAACCGGTCCTGGGTTTAACTCAAATAGTGGGCTGAAATGAAAAAGTTGAAACAAGTTGAGGGCTCTGGACTGGTTCAGTGTTTATTTAACAACCTTTCTAAAATTACCTTATTGCAAATATTGAACCTGGAACTATTAGTTATTGCCTATAAAACAACATTAATCATGCAAGAGAATAATTATCCGTCTTCCGTGCGGGAGACCTGAGTTCGAATGCCACGGGGAACATATTACAATGGGGTGTATATTAACACCTTCCAGTTGGGTCCTTGGGCAAGACCCTTAACGCTACTGCCTAACCACTTCATCATGAGTGCAATCGAACAGAGAGAGGTCAAACAAGGTCTGTGTCAGGTACTGGTGAACCAGGGTACTATGGCAAGAAATGGGCTACTAGAACACAAAATAGATGCCACTGGACACAAGATGTGAACCAGGCACTGCTCTAGTAATCCTAGTGAGCAGGGCTACACAAAGATAACGTGGGATATGGATACTTCAATACCCACATTCTATACTGACATCAACTCGTTGCTCAGTGTTCCAACACCAGACTGATAGCTTTAGCCGAGACTTTTCCATCAACGGGGATGCAATGCTGATGTGCTATACTTAACTGCTGTTGGGGAGAAACCTTTTATTTCTATATTTCAGCTTTTTTCATGAATTGATGCCCTATTCATCATACAAAAACGTCAGAGAATAAAATAGCAGATCTATAAGTTCAACATATAGCAACACATTGTGAGCTTCTTGTTTGGTTATTTTCATCAATAATTATAAAATTAAAAGGAATGGTTTTAGACTTAGAAGGTTTCCCAACCAACAGCAAATACTTTCTGATCTACATAGGGTTATGCATTGCACAGATAAAGTGCTAACTGTGGAATCAGTTACTCCAAAAAAGCAAAGAACAACAGCATCTTACTTTGGTAACTGTGGCTTTATTTCTGAGAATTTTCTGAAGTGCAATACTACACCCTGAACATACACATGCCCAAAATATGAGCAAGGGATGAGGAACACATGCTCAACTTGACCTGGTCTGCCAGTAAAATTATGATGGATTATAGTTAAAATATGTCTACATATCTTTTCATCGCTTCCACCAAACCCCTTCGTCGATGCTGCCTCCATGATTCATCTATGAATGAATGAACTGCTTGTCTGTGTGCGCGCTGCACGTCTGGTGGTGGGCGTGGCCAAGGTGCAGCATGCATTGCTGAATGACAGATTGCGCTCACAATGAGCAGAATGTCGCGTTTTTAATGTTGGACAATCAGCCCTTGAACATTTTCGTCTTGTCTCGTCAACGAAATCTCATGTTTTTGTCATCACAGAGCCATTTTTAGCTCGTCACCATCTCCTAATTGTCATGAAAAAAAGGTTCGTCAACGAAATAAATTCGTCATCGTTGACTAAACCAACACTAAACCAACATCTGTTATCAATGTCCACTCTACGTTTAGCCATTTTTGGGGGGAAATGGGTCGTTGACAAAGGTGAGTAGCTCCATCAGGCTGTTAGAGAACAAGGTATAGAAATGTGACATTCATGAATGAATTGATTCTTTTAAATGGCTCTTTTAAATGAATGATGAGAACCGAGTCACAGTTGTAAGCCATTCATTTGTAAGCCATTCTTTTTGTATACAAATTTTCCACACTGCCTTCATAACATTTGTGACATCATAGGTGTCTGATGTCCAACACGTTCCATTTACGTAAAGCATCTACGGGCAGAGAGTATTGTTCGGAAACAAATACTGTGAGTGCTATCCAAAACATTTACTAGAATTTGCACTAACTGCTCAGGTTTATTCTTTTTTTATTTATATTTTTCCTATAATGTTTTAAATCCTGTATAGTAGATTTTATATAGGTACATATTTTGATTATCATTCTTATATGTTGTGAAGTTTTGTAAGATATTGTAAGAATGAGCCTGTCTTGAATGGCTCTTTAAAAGGAATGGCTAATCGAGATCTGGCTCCCTTCAAAGAACCATAAATCCCATCTTTTGAAGGTACACACTCGCTGACCCGTGATTGATGTGCAGTGCATTGTGGGACTTGTAAGATCGG